>CM066601.1:4708473-4960973 GCA_033816785.1 Picus viridis
TGGTCTCCTGGGGTGCATTAAGAAAAGTGTGGCCAGCAGGTCAAGGGAGGTTCTTCTCCCCCTCTACCCTGCCCAGTTGTGCCCAGCTCAAGGATCCCCAGTTGAAGAAGGACAGGGATATGCCAGAGAGTGTCCAGCTGAGAGCCATGAGGATAATAAGGGCCTGGACCATCTGTCTGATGAGGAAAGGATGAGAGGCACCATGAACTGGCTTCCCAGCTGTGGTTAGAGTCTGTAGCTGCATCTGGGACTCTTGACTCCACGTGAGAATCTTGCCACCTACGGAGAAAGGAAAAGGATTCAGTTAATGTTGGTTTAAGGTCCAAACCTTGCATGTCTTTCAGACAGCCACTTTCTACCCCAGAGCTCCCTCATTTCCCATTGTAACTTAATGGGAGACTCAGGGCTTCTCTCCAGGTAACCAAACACTCCTCAATGAAAAGGGGCTTAGCAAAACCAAACAGAACAATATTGTGGGGGCTTGGGGGATTTGCCTTTGTTTTTCCAGCTGGCTGAGGCACCAGGTAGTTCTGATTTTGCCTTTCCTGCTGCTTCCCTTCAGCCTGCAGGGTCAGGGCTGCCTTGGAACAGCTAACTGATGTGCAGAGCACTCTCTCATCTCTCTCACCTCCAGTGTCAGCTTGGCTTTGATGCATCCTAGCAGAATAGGATAAAAGAATCCACATCCGGTGTGTAACACCTCAAAGCCCAGTAAAAACCCTAACAACAACAGAAGCCTCCTGCTTTGAAATGAAACTCATTGATGTTTCTTACTTCCACTGCTGCTTGGAGGATGAAGCTTTGAATATCTTGGTTAGAGAAGGCCCTGATTCACCCCACAGTGTTCCTTTAAACTGGTTTGGTGTCTTCAGGACAAAATCTTGGGGGTCCTACACAAAACATTTCTCCCTGTTTCAGAACTGAGGAAGCGGAGACCTAGCATGGGTAGATGACTTACTCAACATCATATAATGAGGGCTGAGAGTGTCAAGAAGGAAGAGAAGATGTTCTGATTTGGAGCTGACTGATGCAGTCCTAAATGCACAGCATTTCCCCTCTCTTGATGTGGGAGGTCCAGCCTGGATGGCTTTAGAATAGAATCGAATTAACCAGGGTGGAAGAGACCTTCGAGATCATTGAGTCCAACCTATCACCTAACACCATGTAATCAACTAAACCATGGCACCAAGCACCCCATCCAGGCTCTTCCTAAACACTTCCAGTGATGGTGACTCCACCACCACCCTGGGCAGCACATTCCAATGGCCAATCTCTCTTTCTGTGCAGAACTTCTTCCTAACATCAGCCTAAACCTCCCCTGGCACAGCTTGAGACTGTGTCCTCTTGTTCTGGCGCTGGTTGTTAGTGGAATGCTTGATTTTCCCCTTTTTCACTGGGAAGATGAATCTGGGAGATCCTCTGGACTGCTGGGGATGCCAGAGAGCACTTTCTGTAAGTAAAGGCTTGTCCAGCTGCTGCCCCTTTGCCTGCCCTGACCTGTGAGGGACTCTGCTCTGGAGCACCAGAAGAAGAGCGGACGTGAGCCCCTGGCACGTGGCTTAGGGTGCTAGAAACCAGTCCTTGCTCTGGGCCTCTGAAGAAGTGCAGAGGGACTGTCAGAAATGGAGAGAGGGGTGGTGTGCAAGTGAGAAAAGAGGGGGCTGAAATGGGGGGGGCAGCATGAGGAGGAAAGAGAGCAAAGAAAACTATGTGAGCACAAGAGGTTCAAAGGCATTCTTTGGCTTCTTCTGCCTGCCGTGCCTGTGTTGGGGCCATGAAGACCTCTCTTAATCTGCATTTCCTTTTCCTCTTTCACTGGGAATGGAGGAGTCATGTGTAAGTGACCCTGCTCTCCCCCTCTTTCCCTCTCCATTTCCTTTCCCAGCAGTGTCTCTCTGGGATACGTAGCCATCTGGCTGTTTATTGCAGCAGGAGCTGAGCTCTTGGATGTCTCCTGTGGAATCTGGTCCTGGTTTAATGATTTCTCTCTCATTCCTTTGCATTTTCCATACCTCTCCTTTGCACCCCTGGAGCCACTATGGAGCGAGTCCTTTTGCATCCCATGTCCTTTCATGTCCCCCTTCTGCCCTGGAGCTTCTCAACATTCTTGGTTGCTTTCTATTATTTGTATTCCATTTCCCCCCTCACATTTCTCTGCTTCCTGTTAGCAGAGGGAGCTCCATCCCACTCTGAAACAGTTGGCTGAGCAGAGGCATCAGCCTTGCTCCTGCTCTAATCCCATCCATCCCAGGTCAAGACACTGACCTCAGAGTCACTGCTGGAGGCGGAAAGGGAAGATGCAAACGGTTCCAGAGGAAGTTCACCCTTGAAGCTCAGCACTGGGATAATAAGCAAGAATCCTTCACTGCCCTCCCTTTGTGCCTTGGGTAAAATGCACGGCAGAGGCTGCTTAACCCCTTCATTTCCAGGAGCAAGCAAAGATGCTGAGAAAGAGAGAGGAAAATGGGAGCCAGAAAGAGGATCCAAGAGCTGGAGCACCTCTGCTGTGAGGATAGGCTGAGGAAGCTGGGGGTGTTCAGCCTGGAGAAGACTCCTGGGGGTGTAATAGCTGCCTTCCAGTACCTGAAGGGATCCTACAGGAAGGCTGGAGAGGGACTTTTCATAAGGGTGTCTAGTGACAGGAATGGCTTGAAGTTGTTTCCTTGTGCTAGACACCAGCAGGGCAGGGCTGAAGATAAAGTTAATCCTTCCTGTACCATCACAAGTGTCCTATGGGATGAGCGGCACCCAGGGATGGTGTGCTGGGAGCTGTGCCAGGGAGGCTGAACAGCCACTGACAGCTTCACAGTGGCAAAGGATGTGGACCCAGGATAATTAAACAACTGTGTCTCTCTGCAGCTCATGACAGCTTCCAGATGCTGCTGTAAGCGATTCCAGATGTGCTCTTCAGAACCTCTGGTTGTTGAGAGCATCCATGCATTGTGGGGGTGAGAGCTACATCCTCTCCCAGGGCTGGATGTGGCATCTTTCCCCTTTAGACCTGAGTGCTTGGGATGAGATTAGCAGCACTCAAAAGCACTCCCAAAGGGCAAAGCCTCTCACATGTCCCTCCACTGTCCTGTCCAGAGCTCCCAGATGTGCAGCAGACCAGGGCACAAAGGTTTTTCTTTCTGTTGCTGCTAAACCATTTCCTTTCTTATGCACAGCTGCTTTTAGGTCCCACTCTCTCCCACAGTAGAGGATGGGAGCGGGAGGCATGCAGACCCAGGGGGACCTTGGTGATGACTTTGTCTATCGGCACAGAGCAGGGAATGTCTGATGGTTGTCCTCATGTCTTGCCTGATACCTCCCCTGCTGTTCCCGCTCTGTTTGGCACGCAGCATCCAGCTCCATCCCACTCCTGCTCAATATTTGATAGCTCCAGAGCTGAGGCCCGGCCCTTGCATGATGCAGGTGGCAGGAGAGCAGAGGTGGGGCAGTGGCATTGCAGCAGTAAGACTCCACAGGGCAGGAGCATGGCATAAAAGGCAGATTGTGAGCTTGGCATCCTGGAGGAGCTCTCTGTGTGGGAAAGGACTAAGAATCATAGAATCCCACCATGGCCACTAAACCATGTCCCCAAGTGCCATGGCCACACATGTTTTTGTAACAGCTCCAGGGATGGTGACTCCACCACCTCCCTGGGGATCCTGTTCTGGTGTTTGAAGAAGATTCTTCTCATGTCCAACCTAAACCTCACCCTGGTGCAACTTGAGGCCATTTCCTCTTGTTTGCAGGCAAACAAGAGGCAGAAGAGGGCATGCAGCAATGGTCTTGCCAGTTATGGTTCAGGAGTTCAGCTTCAGCAAACTCAGGGACTTTGTGGTGTTGTATTTCACAGGAAAGCTGGAGGGGGACTTTTAATGTGGGCAGGCAGTGACAGAACAGGGGGAATTGGCTTGAAACTAGAGCAGGGTAGCTTTAGACTGGACGTTGGGAAGAAGTTCTTTATTATGAGAGTGGTGAGATATTGAAGAGGTCGTTCAGAGAAGCTGTGGATGCCTCATCTCTGGAAGGTTGGATGAGGCTCTGAGAAACCTGATCTAGTGGAAGGCGTCCCTGCCCACGGCAGGGGGTTGGAGTTGGGTGATCTTTATGGTCCCTTCCAACTCAAACCATTCTATGATCTCAGGGTTCTTTCCCTTGAGGCAGTGCTCTGCGGCTGTTGCTGCAGGCAGAGGCTCGGCTGGTGCTGGCTCTGCGGCTCTGCTCTGGAGGATGGCCATCTGCTGGGCTGCTGTTGGAAAGGCATGGCTGGAGGGAGCAGGGAGCTGGCATTCTGCATCCCAGGGTTTACCTGTGCAGTCATCCATAATCCCCCATGCACACTGGCAGGACAGAAACACCTTTCCTAACTCCAGGGAGTGAACGTGGAACAGGTTGCTCAGGGAAGTGGTAGAAGCCTCATCTCTGGAGGTTTTTGCAGCCAGGCTGGACGTGGCTCTGAGCAACCTGCTCTAGTGTGGGGTGTCCCTGCCCATGGCAGGGGGTTGGAACTAGATGACCTTTGAGGTCCCTTCCAACCCTAACAATTCCCTGATTCTATGGATGCTTTAAAAGGGCTCTCCAGTGAGGAGCAGATCTCCAGATGATTCATCCTGCTCTGTGTCAGAGTTTGCAAAATCACAATGTTGTTTTCATTTAAAAAAAAAAAAAAAAAAGGCACTTTTAAAATGCACTAAAAAAAACACAACCCAACAACAAAGCAATTAAAAGCTGTAACATTAGAAACCAAATGGCAAAAAGCTTCAGTAGCTCAGCACTTAGCTGCTGAAGCTGAAGGCATTCAAATCAGATGGGAGTCTTCCATTCTGTAGTTGCTGAGCATAGCTCAGCAGATGAATGAATGGATTCATAGGATGGCGTGGGTTGGAAAGGACCTGAAAGATCACCCAGTTCCAACCCCCTGCCATGGGCAGGGACACTTCCCACCAGCCCAGGTTGCTCAAGGCCTCATCCAACTTGGCCTTGAACACCTCCAGGGAGGGCCATTCTGGACATCCCCTGTCTGTGATGAAGAATTATCCAGGAATATGGATAAGCAGGATGTTCCTGATAGGCAGGAACCAAGTAGTAAGGCTGGCAGTGCCCTAGGAACAGAGAGACCTAGAGTTAGGCAAGATGGTTTCTGTAACAAGAAACCATCTCATTCCCCCTCAGCCAGGCTCATTCCCCCTCAGCCAGGCTCACTCCCCCTCAGCCAGGCTCATTCCCCCATTTTATATGGCAAACAGCCACGTCCATACCTAATTCTGTCACTGTGAGCCTGTTGCACCTTTAGAGTCTTAATAACTTCTCAGAGCAGAAGGATGCAGACTGTAGCTATGGTTTGTTTGGTCCAGGTGGGGAACCTGTCCTTGGCTTGTCAGGAGACAAGGGGAAAGGTGCTTAGGTGAATGGAGATAGGATATGGAGATAGGATAGGATAGGATAGGATAGGATAGGATAGGATAGGTAGGATAGAGAATAGACTAGAATAGACTAGAATAGACTAGACTAGACTAGAATAGACCAGGTTGGAAAAGACCTTCAAGATCATCGAGTCCAACCTATCATCCAACACCACCTAATCAACTAAACCATGGCACCAAGCACTCCAAGTCTTCTCCTGCCCACCTCCCTGGGCAGCATATTCCAATGGGCAATCACTCTCGCTATGAAGAATTTCTTCCTAACATCCAGCCTAAGCCTCCCCTGGTGCAGCTTGAGACTGTGTCCTCTTGTTCTGGTGCTGCTTGCCTGGGAGAAGAAACCAGCCCCCACCTGGCTACAACCTCCCTTCAGGTAGTTGCAGAGAGCAAGAAGGTCTCCCCTGAGCCTCCTCCTCTGCAGGCTAAGCAACCCCAGCTCCCTCAGCCTCTCCTCACAGGGCTGTGCTCCAGACCCCTCCCCAGCTTTGTTGCCCTTTTCTGGACACACTCCAGCAAGTCAACATCCTTCCTAAACTGAGGGGCCCAGAACTGGACCAGGACTCAAGGTGTGGCCTAACCAGATCCTGCAGGGCAGGGCTGTGGCACGAGAGATCTGCTTGCATTTGGAGCGCTGCCCTGAAAATCACTTTTCCTTCCCGAGACAAAACTCATCCTTCATCTTTGCCTCCAATTCCCCACGTGGAAAGAAAACTGATGGTGTCTGGTGATCTCTGGGTGCTGTGAGAGCATTGCAGGGCACTCAGACTCCGTGGTAACAAGCTGGGAGACGAGCCAGCCAGTACAGCAAGCGAGGGACAACTCAGGCCAGCAGAAACCATTTCCTGGCCGTGGTACAAGACAGTTTCAATGACTCACGCTCTCGTGCAGTGTGAAATAACAGCACCACCTCTGACAGAACAATAGCTGTGTCTTGCATCATGCCCAGAGTGCTCTCAGACTCCTGCACAAGACGGGAGGTTTGCTTGACACACGGCTGCTTCGCCGCCTTCCGCTTCAGGAAGATGTCAGGGGTGGGTTTAGTCCAACTCCACAGCAAAGCCAGCTCCTTCCTGAAGATTAGTAAGGAGCTCCTGGGGCAGCACTTAAGAGATTTTGATGCTGGGTCCTTTAAAAGCATCTCAGATGAGATAAGCAGATAGGAATGTATGATAATAAAGTGAGCAGACAGGGCCATGTGCTCAGCTACTCGTTATCACCTCCATCCATGTTGGACTCTGTGAACACAGCAACACCAAAAAGGGGGGAAAGTAAGAATATTAGAGGTCAGAAGGGATCTCCAGAGATCATCATAGTCTCAAGCTGCAACAGGGGAAGTTTAGGCTTGAGGTGAGGAGAAAGTTCTTCACCGAGAGAGTGATTCGCCATTGGAATGTGCTGCCCGGGGAGGTGGTGGAGTGGCTGTCCCTGGAGGTGTTCAAGAGGGGACTGGATGTGGCACTTGGTGCCATGGGCTAGTCGTGAGGTTTGTGGTTACAGGTTGGACTCGATGATCTTCGAGGCCTCTTCCAACCTTGGTAATACTGTGATACTGTGATCCAGTCCAACCCCGCTGCCAGAGCAGGATCATCTAGGGGAGGTCACACAGGAACACATCCAGGAGGCGCTTTGAAAGTCTCCAGAGAAGGAGACTCCACAACCTCTTACTACTTCATTGTAGTGTCATTGCTGTGGTTAAGATGACAGTTGTTAAATACCCAGGAATGGATCTGTGCCTGTTAAAATCTTATTCCTGACAAAGAATGCTTCTGGTGTGACTATGCATTAAGCAAAGCTTACTCATGGTCAGATCTCAGCAGGAAATAAAGTCACTACTGCAGAGGGCTTGCTTTCCTCTATTCTTTAGCCTGGAGAAGAGGAGGCTCAGGAGAGACCTTATTGCTATCTACAACTGCCTGAAGGGTGGTTGTAGCCAGGAGAGGGTTGGTCTCTTCTCCCAGGCAAGCAGCACCAGAACAAGAAGACACAGTCACAGGCTGCACCAGGGGAAGTTTAGGCTTGAGGTGAGAGGAAAGTTCTTCACAGAGAGAGTAGTTAGCCATTGGAATGTGCTGCCCAGGGAGGTGGTGGAGTCACTGTCCCTGGAGGTGTTCAAGAGGGGATTGGATGTGGTACTTGGTGCCATGAGTAGTAGTAGTAGTCATGAGGTGTTGGATGACAGGTTGGACTTGATGATCTTTGAGGTCTCTTCGAACTTTATTGATTCTATGATTCTGTGTGCTTTAAACCTCTCTGGACAGCCTGCTCTGGGGCTCCAGCACCCTCACAGTAAAGAATTTTCTGCTCATGTTGAGGTGGAACCTCCTGTGTTCCAGTTTGTATTCATTGTTCCTTGTCCTGTCACTGGGCACCACCAGAGCCTGGCCCCTTCTTCTTGACACCCAGCCCTCAGATATTCGTAGACATTGAGAGGATCCCCTCTCAGCCTTCTCTTCCCTGGACTAAACAGCTCCAGTTTTGAATGGATGCAATACTCTGGAATCTAAATTACACTTCATTAAACCCTTTATTAATGAGCCCTCCATAAAACAGCAGCTCTGGCAGGAGAGTGTCAGGCTGTGTTTCAGTGGACTTTGCTCAGAGCTCGGCTGCCTCCAGACACAGGACTGGGCACTTGCAGAGGGGAACCTGATCCCAGAAAGGCACTGCAGGATGCCATTCACAGTTATGATTAGAAATGTCCCAGGAATGCTGGGGAAGGGTGGGTGTGCAGCCTGCCTTCCCCAGTGCCAGCAGGGCTCTGGCTCTCTCAGCAGCAGCCAGATGGCATTGCCTTTTTTCCCAGTGATGCTGATTCGCTAAGGTCTCCCTGCCCATGTGCTCCGGGGTAACGGCTCGCTCAGCCTGAGGACCTGGGACAGAGGGAGCATCTGACTGCAATGTTTGCTGGGGGATTCCTTCAGGATTTGCTGGCATGCAAGGGCTCCAGGAAGCAGGGAACAACACAGGGACAACACCCAACAACTTTTCAACCTGACAGCCAAATGTCTATTCCCATCTCTTTCCAGGCTCTGCAACTAAATCTCTACAAGAGGCCTCCCTTTCTCTTGCCAGCGTAGTTTAAAGCTTAGAGGTCATGGTACAAAGCCATAGCAACACTGAAGCACTGATATCATCATTACCAGGATTAAATCAGCCAAGGAAATAGTGACTGAGTTTAATTTCTTTGGCTATTTGTCAGTTAGCTCCAGACAGGCTTTGATTCTTTCGTGCTTGATGCATAGCTTTTGTCTGACAGACTCAGCTTTGAGCTTTATTCAAAGGAGACCTAACACAGCCTTGGGTTAATGGAATATATCTATATATATATATTTACATATATGATTTTTAAACCTTTAAATCCACTCTTTTTAAGGGACTTGCAAGTGTGAATTTGGCCAGAAGAGGGAACTGTAGCTCCATCACCCAACAGCTGCTGCAGCACAACTGGCAGGCATGAAGCGAAAAGCTTCGGATTCAGCTGACCCACAGAATGGTTTGGGTTGGAAGGGACCTCCAAAGGTCATCCAGTCCAACCCCCCCGCAGTCAGCAGGGACATCTTCCACTAGATCAGGTTGCCCAGAGTTTTGTCCTTTCCCTCTTTCTTTTGAGGCAGCTGCTGAATAGGACTCTGGGTTAACACCGAGGGGATTAATTATTCTATTCAATCAGTTTTGACCAAAATGATCTGAAATCAATCAATCAATCAGTCAATCACATCAGGTCTGGAGGGATTTGAAGTACTCATTTAGTGTATCAATATTCATTGTTGGCCTTCTAGTACCTGAAGGAAGCCTACAAGAATGCTGGGGAGGGAGTGTTTAGAAGGACTTGTAGCAGCAGGGCAAGGGGCAATGGTTTTCAATGACAGAAGGGTAGAGTTTGATTGGACATTAGGAAGAGGTTCTTTACTCTGAGGGTGGGGGAACACTGGAACAGGTTTCCCAGGGAGGTGGTGGAGGCCCCATCCCTGAAGACAATCAAGGTCAGGCTTGATGGGGCTCTGAGCACCCTGATCTAGTTGGGGATGTCACTGCTCACGAGGTTTCGACTAGATGACCTCCGAAGGTCCCTTCCAACCCAATGCATTCTGTGATTGAAAATGGTGAAGGTTTTGTCATCAGAGGTGCTGCTTGAAAGAGGCATCTCATGCTTTTCTGTTCAGTATTTTGGTGGTTCAGTTCCTCAGGGTTTGTCTGGGAGAGAGGTGATTATGTTTCTAGTGACATAACTCAGGAATCTGGTACTTTGAAGAGTGTCAGCACCCCAAGTCTTGCAATGAGTGGATACAGAAACACTTCAGACCTCCTCTGGTGAGTCCAACAGTGTTGGGGAGGTTTAGGCTGGGTATTAGGAACAATTTTTGTCACTGCAAGAGTGGTCAGGGATTGGAACAGGCTGCCCAGGGAGGTGGTGGAGGCCCCATCCCTGGAGGTGTTTCAGACCAGGCTGGATGAGGCTGTGGCCAGCCTGATCTAGTGTGAGGTGTCTCTGCCCATGGCAGGGGGTTGGAACTAGATGATCCTTGTGGTGCCTTCCAACCCTGACTGATACTATGATTCTATGATAAATGTGTGGCCATGGCACTTTGGGACATGGTTTGGTGGCCATGGTGGTGTCGGGCTGACGGTTGGACTCAAGGACCTTAGAGGTCTTTTCCAAATGAAACAGTTCTGTGATTCCCTGCTCTGAGTTGACTGTTTGGTGAGGCTCATTTCAGAGGCACTGAGCAAGATGCTAGCCCCGCACAGGAGGTTTCTTCTCTTCAGCTGTACACACAGAGAGCTCTCTGGGGAGCTTTTCTGGGGTTGCAGGGCTGACAAGTGGCAGAGGCAGGAACTGCCTCCACCTCCCCAAGCAGAGCTGTTTGCAGGTGGCACTGTGCCTGCCCAGGCCACAGCAATGACCATTTATTAATTGTTCAGTGGAGCAACAGATCCATTCTGTGTCTCTCCTGCTGTTTACTTCTCCATCCCCTCCCATCACCCAGAGCGTCAAGCCAGAACAAGTTACAGACCTCTTTTTTGGGGGGAGGAGAAGCCTTCAGAGAGCCTCACAGCCTTAAATGTAATGGAAACAGTTGCTAATGAGCGAGGCCTCGTTACACTCGTTACAAGGAAACACTTAATTGACAGCGGCCACCGGATAACAGGGTTTAATTAATAAATCTATGTGGCGTCATAGCCACCCCAGGAAGGGATTACAGGGGTTAATGTGTCTGTCTGATGGACTTTTATGGAAGAGTTGTGTTGCCTGCCTTTTAACATGACTAACCCACACGTCTGGGACCCAGGGCTCACAGATAGGGAGGGTCAGTTGGTTCCGAGAACAACAGAGCCCTGCCTGGGTGCTCGAGCACGGGTTGGATGGCATCTGAGGCTGAAGCAGACCAAAGGGATGTTTGTTTTCTGGGGTCTTTAGCCAGCACCTGGGGCTCTGTGGTGGTGCTGTCTGTTCTAACCACTCATACACCACCCTGTGCTTGCCAAACTGCCTTCTCAAACTTGGCATTTTCATGACAGGTTCATTAGTGCCCTCGGCCAGGCTGTCAGCACCCACCGCAGCAGCAGCAGCAGGATAATGCAAACCAGAGCTTCTCAGCTGATGAATATCAGTAATTGGATTGCTGACCTAGCACTAATAGAGTGACTCCACATCCAGCAGGAAGCAAGGCACTGGAGATCACTGAAGTCTGTCCCAGAAGATAGATCGCTGTGCTTCTGACCTGCAAGCTGCCCTTCAGGCCTACAGTGTAAAGGTCAGAATGAGTCCAGCGCTTCTAATCGCTCTGTCTCTTGCTAACATTCTCATCCTCATCTATTTGTATATAGTTAGAACAGTTCCAAGCAGTCATTTTGGAGCTGAGAGCATTGATTTGTTTGTGAACACGATGGGCTAACAGTCACAAATGCCACCAAGCCCAGGAACACTCCATCTTTACCCACTCTGCAGGTTGTTGGGGTGTCCAAGACCTGAAAACTCCCCTGCAGACAGACAGAAAGCAGCAGCTGGCAACATGTACCTTTGCCCAAGAGACCTGGATCTCCTAATAGAAGCTGGCTAAGCTCTGCAGAAGCAACCAAAACCAGCCTGATTTATCCCAGCCCATGATCCAGGCTGTGCATCTCCTGTTACTGAAGTGTACAAAGCCCCAGCAGGGCACTGGATGAACAAGACTGCTTGAAGCAGCACCAAGAAAGCCCTTTGGGACATGGCAGGGTTGTTTGTACTGCTGTACACAGGAGCATCTCCTAGCAATGTGGCCATACCAGTTCTGCTCAAAACAATTAGGAAGAGAAAACTCTTTAACCCACTCTCTGCCTTTCCCAACAATCATTTGTGGCTTATCAGCACATCTTCAGTCACTGTCCTTTGTCTGATTGAGGTTGTCCTGGTCCTACCTTTCCTACAGGTAGGAAAAAGAAGGAATCATGCTGGAAGTTTAAAGGACAACTGCTCCCAAGGATGCTGCTCTGAGCTTTATTGTTAACCACTTCCTAGAATGGTTCGGGTTGGAAGAGACCTTAAAGATAAGGATAGGATAGGATAGGATAGGATAGGATAGGATAGGATAGGATAGGATAGGATAGGATAGGATAGGAAAGGATAGGATAGGATAGGATAGGATAGGATAGGATAGGATAGGATAGGATAGGATAGGATAGGAAAGGATAGGATAGGATAGGTTAAGAATAAGAATAAGAATAAGAATAAGAATAAGAATAAGAATAGAATAGAATAGAATAGAATAGAATAGAATAGAATAGAATAGAATAGAATAGAATAGAATAGAATAGAATAGAATAGAATAGAATTAACCAGGTTGGAAAGGACCTTTGAGATCATCAAGTCCAACCTATCACCCAACACCATCTTGTCAACTAAACCATGGCACCAAGGACCCCATCCTGTCTCTTCTTAAACACCACCCAATTTTAATCCCCTGCCATGGGCAGGAACACCTCCCACTAGCTCAGGTTGCTCAAGGTCTCATCCATCCTGGCCTTGAACACCTCCAGGGAGGGGGCATCTATGAGGTATTTCTGGTAATGGCAGATTGGTGGCAAAGTGGTAGCAGGGACAAGCTTTCAGACTGAGCTATTTGTTTGTTTCCTGTGTCAAAGATGCTCTTCAGTTGTTTCTGTCTGCAAAGAAGCTGCAGAGTGGAGCTTTACCCTACACTAGGGAATCTTTGGGATAGGGGGAAAGCAAAGGAAAACAGTTTTTGTTTCCAAACAGACACAATCAAGATCTATGCAGCCTGAGTTCAGCCCTGGATGAAGGACACTGTGCCCATGGTCACTTAGCAGATAATACCAGGCTTGAGACTCCCAGGAGTGGTCAAATCCCTTGCTGCAGGGATTAAGACCTTCCAGAATGCTATTGCAAAAGGGCTGTTGAGAGCAGTTTTGAGAGAGGAGCAAGCAAAGAGGTAGTGGTAAGAAGACAAACAGTTCAGGGTCAAGCATAAAGCTGAGATTTTGGACAGGAAAATGGGATGTCTGAGTTAAAGAACCTGGGAATTGTTCCTTAAATGCAAGGGGATAGGACATATGTACCAGCTGTTTGATGTCCTACTCCCCCACTTACATTACTCACACAGCGAAAGCTCTGTGGCTTAGCCATTGGCACCAGGGTCTTAGCAGCTCTGTGCATTGTAATGTGCCCTAATTACCCTGGATGGCAATTGAATTGGGGCTGATTTCTCCCTGGCCCTCGTGGGTATGAGCTGTGCTGTTTGAAGCCTAGGCTGGGGGCAGGGCTTGTCCTTGCATGGAGCTGGGAGCATCCAAAAAGCTCCCTCTGAAAACACGTTGCAGCAAACAGAAGGGAAGCAAAGGCAGGGCCAGGTGTTGGGGAGGTGAGCAGTGGCCCAACCTGACTGATGGCAGATCTCTCTGCCTTGGCTGTTGTTAAGCAATCCAGAGTGTGGCAGATTTGCTTCCCAAACGGCACTGCTGCAGACAGGTCATTCTTCAGGGCCAAAGCTTTTAATCCAAGGCTACTTTTCAGTGTCACAAGTAGTTTTGACTGAGCTGGTGAAGCTGAGCATGCTGCAGGCAGCCCAGCTGGCTGTGCAGAGTCCCCAAACCACGGCACTCCTGAACCCTTTGGAGCTGTGTGCTGGTTCCTAGCTGATGTTGAAATAGCCAGCTGCCGAAACCCAGGCAACAAATCCTTCTGGGAACGGCATTGTTCTTCAGCTCTGGCCACGAAATGGATTCCTGAGCTGTTCTGCAGGTAGGAATTTTATGAGGGCTTTCTGGCAGGTTGAAGAGGGACTCTGAGCATCATAGGTAGCCAAATTAGGCACTTTTAATTGGGAGGGAGAGTCTCCTCTGTGTTTTAAGTGCCAAATCCTTCCTTGGCTGGCTTCCACGCTCACAGCAAGCCCTCTGCCTGTGAGCAGGCTCCCTCAGAAGAGTAAATTTGGCCAGGACCTCTGAAGGGATTTTTCACTGTAGCTGAGATTTTGCTCTTTCCTTGTTTAGAAGGAATGAATCTATTTATAGGCATGATCAGGCTCTGCTGCTTGGAAACCTCTGTCCATATCTCACCATTAGGCAACTGGGCTTTACCTGTGAACTCTAGGGACCCAGCAGGGCTATAGGAAATTCTGGGATGCTATTGTTGATTGGGTCCCAGAGCCCTTGTCTCTCCTTGCTTGTCCTTGTGTTCATCTAATTAAGCACGAGTCTCTCTACACCAGTGAACGGCAGCAGCATGATGCCAGAGGAAGTGAAGAGCAAGACTTGAGCCCTTGCAGTGTTCTCTGATAGCTGGGGCTTCTTGCAGGCAACTCCTGACTCTCTGCAGGCTGCTTAGGAGGGGAGCCTGAGAGGTTTGTGTAGAATCCAGCACCCAGGTTCTGCCTGGGGGTGGTGGTCTTGGTTTCTTTGGACTGGCTGTGATAAGATCCACCTAAGAACCATCCATTCAGGTTTGGATTCAGAGCCGAGCAGAGCCCAGGATGATGAAGGCTGTCTAGAAACCATTTATAAAGATCAGTGCTTGATGGCATCAATAACTCCCTCCAGGCTTCTTGCAGGCTGAGATAGTGGCAGATTGTCAAAATTACTTAAGGTCCTGGAACAAGCACCCATAGCAGCATGAATAGGCTTCTTGTGTACAACTCACATGATCATGGTGTTTTGCTGGTGTCTCTATGGAGACTGGAGACATTCTTCTGCTCTATTGCTTTGGGATCTCCCCCCCCTCCCCCCCCTTCTTTGCTTTCAGGTAAACTGTCTTGTAGGGGGGAAAGAGAGAAAAGAAAGCAAACAGCTATAATCCTCCTGAGTAATGAATAAAGCATCAGTCACAGAAGAGCAAAACATCCTGGCCTCCCTTAGAGCAGTTGGAAACAGTTAGATTTTGCCTCTTTTAACACACTACCATCCATCTTGGCAGAGGTTTAGCGAGCCTTGTGCAGAAAGTAATTGGCCCTAAGCAGAGCTGGATGAAGCAGTGAACACTCACATGTGGATCCTCATCCAAATGAGGCTGGAGTATGGATTAGAGAGGGAAGCAGTGTTAGATTTGGGAAGCCTTCCACGCCCAAAATTGGGGAAGCTTTTAAAAGCTGTTCCAGTCTGAAACACTCGCATTCCCATGAGATCAGATGCTTCCCCTTGCCATTGGCTCCAGGCCCTCCAGGAATGTGAGTTAAAGGAGAGGTTTTGTTACCTTGGCCATATTGAAATAGGTGTTTCAGCTTTCACTGGCATCCTGGAGAGGACAGCAGTGGGAGGAGGATGCTGATGAAGTGATGCAGTGTGGAGATCCTTGGAGAAATGGATGGCTGGAGAAACTATTTATTGTCCTATTAATGCTTGGGGTGAATAGTAGAAGGTCAGGTCTTGCCCAGACTGGACCCCTGGGAGTTGTGCTCAGGACAGCAGCAGGATCAGCTGCCTTCTGTGATGTTCTCCAGGATTTAAGAGGCTGAGAGAGCTGGGGGTCATTCAACCAGGGGAAGAGAAGACTATGGGGGGGCCTTAGAGCTGCCTTTCACTACCTACAGGAAGGCTGCAGAGGGACTTTTCATAAAGGTGTCTCAAGACAGGACAAGAGGGAATGGTTTGAAGCTGAGGGAGAGCAGGGTTAGACTGGAGCTTAGGAAGATGTTCTTCAGCATGAGGGTGGTGAGAGTCTGGAATCAGTTGGCCAGAGAGGTCATTGATGTCCCTCCCCAGGCTGGATGAGGTCCTGAGCAATCTGGTCCATAGCAGGGAGGTTGGAACTGGATGATCTTTGAGGTCCCTTCCAACCCAAACCATTCTATGAATCTAATCTGAGGACTAGCCAATGGCTTCATTCACATGATAAATACAACTACACTCCATTTCTAGATGTCTCAAAGTTGGCTCTAAGTGAGGCTGAGAGGAAGAAATGACCCAAAGGTGTCCCAGCTGATAGTTCAGCTTGCAGAATAATTCTATTGAAGAGAGTAACTCAAGCCTTGGTTTGTTCTGGCCACGTCCAGGCTAGTTTGTAGTGTCTGTCCACTAAGGGACAAACCTGCCAGTGAAGCCAGGGCTGACCTGTACCCCACAAACGCTGCAGCACCACAGAGGGGTTGAGGGAACAGCGGGAGAATCAGGCTCAGAGTGAGGTCTGTTGACATTCAAAGAGGCTGCAGACAGATTTAGAGGAAGCAGGAGGATTAATGTAATTGTGAGGATTTGAAAGAGGCTCTGAACTTTTGAGAGCTGGAAAGAATTTCCACTGAAACTACCGGACTGGGAGCAGTCCTGTTCCACAGGCACTTAGGCCAGGGGTGAAATTTGCTTGGAGGCATACACTGGAAGTGGCAGCCTCCCTTGAAGCCAGCACAGACTCTCTGCCCTGCTCCCATGAAGCATTTCCATCAAGGGAACACGGAGGACTCCTTGGGTTGACCTCATGAGCAGAGAGATTTTACACTCCCGGTTTTAAAACTAAACAAAGCAGCTTCCTGGGCACTGCCATTTTTCTCTGGCATCAGGTAGGCACTAGAAACTCACTTGCCTTATGTCAGAGGGATGCTGACATAGGTTGGCCTCTTCTCCCTAGCAACCAGCACCAGAACAAGGGGACACAGTCTCAAGCTGCAACAGGGGAAGTTTAGGATCGAGGGGAGGAGAAAGTTCTTCACCAAGAGAGTCGTTTGCCATTGGAATGTGCTGCCCGGGGAGGTGGTGGAGTCGCCGTCCCTGGAGGTGTTCAAGAGGGGACTGGATGTGGCACTTGGTGCCATGGTCTAGTTGTGAGGTCTGTGGTGACAGGTTGGACTCGATGATCTTCAAGGTCTCTTCCAACCTTAGTAATACTGTGATACTGTGATACTGTGATCATTTACTCAAAGGGACTTTCAGGCAGAAAGGATAAAGCCTCTAAATTCCCCTGAGCAAACTGCAGGCCCAAACTGTGCCTCCTCTTTCTAGCCACACATTGGATTTCCCTGTTCTGGATCAGGTATCAAGCACAGTATCCTGCTGGAAAGAAAGGGCACAGCCTTGAGATCAGAGTGCTGGTGCCTAACAGGATTGGGTATGTCTGAATGTATCTGTTTTCAAAGGGGCTGAGTTTCACTGCAAAAAGGGACTTTTCCAGTGATTAAACATGGGCTTGCAAAAACTGCCTGTGCTTTTTAGCTAAGGAAAACAGGAATCTGGGACAACATTTGATGCACTTTAAGGCTTTGACACTTTTTTTTTTTTTGGGACAAAATTGGCAGGGGAAACACAGGTTTTGAGCACTTAAAATTGTTTGAATGTGAAAACAAGCAAGCTGAGAACCCACCAGACAGAATTCCTCTTCTTAGGCAGATGATTCCAGTGAACAAATACAGCAGTAAGTAATCACAAGCAGCTAGCTCTTCCCTGAACAGAGCCAGGTACTTGGGGACTGCCTAAATAACAAGTGCAGTCATACAGCAGCAGCTTAATTCCTATGGCCTTAATCACCACCCCCATGGTAATGTTTGTGCTGGGACTAAACCAGTCTCAGGTGCTTAATTGTTTTCCTCAGGTGCACCATACCAGTGGGGTTCCAGCAGTGTAGAAAAAATCACCTGGTAGCACCAATTGTCTCCAGATTAAACCAAGTTGTCACCAGAAAGCCTAGTTCAGAAGGTCTCCCGCTATTATCTTCTCTGGGCATGGTTGTCCTCCTGGAGGATCTGCTTTCAGTTCTCTGGTGGAGGGTGAACTCCCAGCTCTTTGCCAGTAACGACCTGTTGCTGACTGACAAACTCATTTTCTCCTCACTGGTTTTACAGACAAATTTGCCTCAGCCCATGAGTTAGAGGGTTGTGCCCTTTGGATCAATTCCCCCTTGCCTCTTGGAGAGGGGCATGTGCAGGAATCCTGCTAACTTGCTGATTTGTGACCTGCATTTGTGGTGCGCAGGTGCTGGGCCGAGGCACACAAACTGCATCCAAGCCTCCTTCTGCCCTCCAAACCTTTCCTGACATGCCTTTAGCTCTCCACCCTCCCATCCGGCCCCATTTCTCAACCAGTGGAGAAACCTTGGGGAGAAGCACTTCTCAGCGAGGCTGTGTCCTGCATGGGAAGAGCACCGGGGGCTCCAACAGCTGCTCGGGCTTTGAGTCCCCTTGGCAGATGTTTGCTATTCCAGCCACTTCATTAATTTTGGAAACAAAACCCCTGATTATTCCTGACCAAAGCACCCCCTTTTTGATTGACAGCCCGTGTGTGTTTCATACGACATAACCCACCCCGTGGCTCTGGCTGCTTCATTTCTTTGGTTAAAATTCATTAATGCAAGAAAGAAAGAGCGGCTAGAAACGCCTCAGGCTGATCCCACCTGCCAGTTCATCTCCCTGGGTTCTGGGGAGGGGGGACTGGTGTTTGCAGAGCATGGGCAGAGGTGCCAGCTCCACATCTTGGGACACCAAACCCTTCAGACGTGAGAAAGAAACACTTAAAGACGAGCAGAGACTCCTGTCTTGCGGCCACTTGTCTGCGAGTCAGGCAAGCTGCTTAAACTCCCCTCTCGGTTTCTGGGCTGGATCTAGTTGTGCTCATGGAAAACTTGATTTCCAGTGTTTCCAATTTAAGAAACATTCCTCTGCTGCATCTTGTCAGGTTTTGCAAAGTCAGTAACTGCAAAATGAGTCAGGGGGTAGGGGGAGGCTGCAGCTACTGCCCAGCTCCCGGGAGCTCGTGGGGGAGCAAAACGTCGTTTGCTGCTGCTTCAGGGTTTAAACCAACAGCTCGCTGAGGATGCCGCTTCAGAAACGCTCTCTGCACCATTTATCAGCAAGCACTGACTGTTGAAGTTCAAATTATTGGTAATTACTTTGTTTCCTCAAACTCGTGCCTGGAAACAAAGCAGCAAAGGAAGCACACTCCAAAAGAACCCCACGTTTTGTGCCTCAATCAAAGCAAAGCTGCATTCAGGATGAAGTCAGCAAATCTCCTTAAATATCCCTAGTTTGTTTAGGAATTAAAGCAACTGTGTAAGTAAATTAAAAGGAGTTATCAGAGGAGGAGGAGGAGAAGAAGAAAAAAATAATCCTTGAACCCTGTAGCTGTTGTTACCATTCCAGTTAAATTCCTCCTTGTGAGATGGCTTTGGCTTCCCCAGATGAAACGAAACCATTCCCAAGCGACCGGTTTGAAATGAGAATGTCCTTCCCAGTGGGTTAAAGAGCAAACCACTTGGCTCTGGCTTTCATTTCATTTGCTATGCCCAGGGTTTTAAAATCCATACAATAAGTTTTTAAGAGAAAAGTCCCAAGGATGTATCAAATGGTTTTTAGTTCCTTTATTTATTTCCTTTATTTATTCTATTTCCTTTATTCATTCTATTTTTCCTTCATTTCCTTTATTCATTCTATTTCCTTCCTTCATTTCTTGTATTTCCTTCCTTCATTTCCTTCATTTCTTGTATTTCCTTCCTTCATTTCCTTCATTTCTTGTATTTCCTTCCTTTCCTTCGAGTGTTTCTGTGGGGGAGGTTTAGGCTCCCCAAACCAGTAAATACACGACTGACGTTAAAGCTAAGTTATCATTGTAACTGAAAAGAATAAAAAACACCCCAAAAACCTAAGATAGTTTATAGATTATTTTTTTGGAGTGCTTGGAATAATACAGCTCAACACCAAGAGCTGCTCAAATCGTTTGAGAGTTTGAGGTGTTTGGTGACTTTCTGCAGAAACAGAGTGAGTTTTCTCTCAGTAAGATAGAAGTTTGCTGCCCTTTGGATCAGCGAAGCAGGGAAACTAAAGGGTGGCCGATGGCGTTTTGCAGATGATACTTAAATCCTTGCATGAAGGCTGCAGATAATTGGTTTTGGGGGTGGCACGTCTCCGTAATGAGCCTCTCGTTATCTGCTGAAAGTTTGCGGACGCAAGTAGCTGGGAACTGGCTGGGAAAACCGCATAGCAATAGGTTAGCAGGGAGGACTCCCTCCCGATACTCCTCAATAAGATGTCCTTCCCCCCCTGCCTCCAAAAGAGGCACGGCTTAATTTCTCAGCAGGCTAAAAAAAAATCCGCATTTTGAAGCATTTTCCTCCCTGCGAATCGGGGAAACCACCGCAGAGAGGCAACAGAGCAGAGAGAAACAACTCGGGGCTCAGCCTGCGAGAAAAAGCAGGCTCTGGCAGAGCAGGGAAACCTCCGGTGGGCTGCCCAGGCTCTGTCCTCAGCAGAAAAGAGCTCAAAGCTCATCTTTACCAAATCCCAGCTGAGATGAGTAAATCATCAGCCTGGAGACTGGGGAACGTGGCTTCGGAGCAGGCAGCGTTTGCTTCAGCTGTAGAACCATACAATCATTTGGGTTGGAAAAGACCTTTAAGATCGAATCCAACCATCCTCTAACTCTACTAAGTCGCTTATACATAGAGCTTCTCCCCACACACGCTCTGCCGCTCTCCAGCACTTTAGCTGGGGAATAGATGGGAAGAAGCGGTAGGGCTGGGGAAGAGGCTCTCTCCCACTTGTCATTTTAATACTAATTACAGGGTAGGGAAGGAGGAGGGGGGGAAAGTTGAGAGGAGAAAAGGGGGGGGGGGGGGGGTCGGAAAAAGCCAGCCCCAATCTGGAACCTTTCCAGTTTGTGCACTTAAAAAAAAAAAAAAAAAAAAAAGGAAAGGGATAAAAAAAAAAAAAAAAAAAAAAAAAAGAGGCAAGAAAGGCAGAACCGCACACACCCCGGGATCTTAAAATAGCGAGCAGGGAGGGGAGAGGAGCGGCGGATCCTCCCCGCCCGGCGCTGGGTAACAATGGTGCGCGGCGGGGAGCAGCGGGCGCCCTGATTGACAGCCGGCTCGTCCTAAAAAGGCCGTGGAGAGATGCTTATCGGCAGGTTTATATAGCGGGGCAGCAGCGGGGGAGCCCAGCCGGCAGCGGGGAGGAGGAGGAAAAGAAGAAGGGAGGAGGCGGCAGCAGCCGGGGCAGCGCTCGGTGTCGCCGGGCGCCCATGCACGGCAAGCCGCGGCCGCGGCTCTGGCAGGCCCGGCGGGAGGCCCGGCCATGCACTGCCAGGCGCAGGCCCGGGCCAAGGCAAGCAGGAGGCGCTACAAGACCTTTATGATCGACGAGATCCTCTCCAAGGAGACCTGCGATTACTTCGAGAAACTTTCCCTCTACTCCGTCTGTCCGTCCCTCCTGGTCAGGCCAAAGCCGCTGCACTCCTGTGCCGGTAAGAGAAGCCCTGGGGAGGAGGGAGGCTCTCCCGAGGGAAGGGGCAGCGGTGAATCCCCCTTCCAGGGACTCGGAGGATGCTCGGAGGCACCGTTTGCAAGCCAGACCTCGCTTACTTTGCAGAAAGCCGCGGCGTGTCTCACTCCTCTGAAGCAGAGGAAGCTGCCAAACCCCAGTCCTAGTCATGAACCAGAGCTTTTCCGTCCCGTCCCGTTCACGAGTGTTTGTGCAAGCTCCCTGTGACACCTTCCAGCAAACCCCTGCGTTTCCCACTCCTCCAAAGCAAAGGCTACTCTCCCAAACCCAGTCCCGGCAAAGAACCCGGTTTGTCACGCCTTCCATCCCCGGCAGAAGGGTTTGCGTTTGCTCTCTCTGTTAATTTGCTCCTCCAAATTGAAGGAGACTCTCCCAAACTCAGTGCTGGCTGAGAACCCAGGTGTTCAGCTCCCCTCCCTAACAGAAGGGTTAGTTTGCTCTCTGTTACGTTGTCCCTCCAAAATGAAGAACTCCCCGACCCCCAGTCCTGGCTTGAATTTGACTCTTCATGCCCCGTCCCCGTGGATTTGCGTTTGCACCTCACGTTGCCTTGCTCCTGCTAAGTGAAGCAGGCTCCCCAAAACCCAGTCCCACTCATGAACCTGACTTTTCATGCTCCATCCCCAGCAGAAGTATTTGTGTCACATGGCAGCAAACACCTGCATTTCCCACTCTTCTGAAGCAAAGTAATTTCCCCCTGTGAAATCCCAGCTGTGAACCTGACTTTTTATGCCCCGTCCTAAGCAAAAGGGTTTGTGTTTGCTCTCTCCGTTCCTTTCCTTCCCCAAAGTGAAGGAGGCTCCCCCAAAACCGAATCCCAGCTGGGAGTTGAAGTTTGCACATCCAAACCTAACAGAAAGGTTTGTGTCTGCTCCCTGCGATTTTTGGGCAGTGTTGGTGATCTCAGTCTGAAGTGGTGGGGTTCAGCCTTAATCTTTCTTAGGGTGTTCAGTAATAAATAATCAGTGTAAGTGATGAGTCGACAGGGGCACAGGTCCTTTGGAAAGTGACCTTGAGCTTATGCTTGTTTTTGTCATCGCCATCTGTGAGAGTACAAAGAAATCCATAGGAAAAAATGGGGGGAAAAGGAGAAAAACTGCTGCTGAGACCAATTCCCCCCCCCCCCAGCCTTAAATTAATTCTCTCTTCACAAGGAATTAAGCTGTTTGTAATAGAGATGATGTGAAAATACCTCTAATGATTTTGTGGGCATGGTGGACACCACTAACCCCCCCACAAATAGCTCTGTTGTAGCTGGGTATCACCGCCACAAAACGAGCGATTGGGTCTTGACCGCAGGTCGCAAACAGATCGGTCTAAAGTCAGCGCTTGAGAATCCACCTTAGAAGTAAAAATAGCGTTCTTGTAATGCATTCTAGATTGAAACCCCAAGAACATCCTTCTGTGTATGGTCAAATAGGGTATTTTTCCAGGTTTATGTTCTTCCCAGGAGGCCACGCTTCCACCGGTGACACTTTAAGGGAACTGGAAATTGAAACTTAAAAATGCACTCTTCAAAAAAGCCTTAACCATTGAAAAAAAAAATGTTTTTGAAAGAGTGACTCCCAGTAAAACAAGATAGATTTCAAGGTCAGAAAAGCCTCATTTTCCTTTCTCTTCCCTAGGAATGTTGATTTAGAGTTGGGATGGAGTTGTGTTTAATAACTGAAGGCCTGCGCTTTAGCTCGCGTTTGTTGTTTTGGTTTGGGTTTTTTTATTGCTTAGCTGAATATAAATGGGAAAGAGCTTTTCAGGTCTTAGGGAGCTCTGCTAGTAGAAAACTTGCTGTTTGGGCATCCTAGGAGTCTGAGGAGAGCACTTTTGGCTTGCTTTTTATTGCCTAGCTGAATATAAATGAAGAAGGAGCTTTTCAGGTCTTAGTGGAGCTCTGCTGGTAGAAGATTTGCTGTTGGGACATCCTGAGAGTCTGATGAGTAGAGGAAACCTTTGCTCCAAGCTTAAATCTTCCTCCAACCTCAGCATTGATTTTTGTCAATACTGATTATTTTAGCTCCAGTAGTTGTTAGGAGGTGTGGTCAGAAATAAGCCCCATGGTGGCCAGCTTTCGGGGGAGAAGTTAGATGAATCATTAGTGTGATCCTCATTCAGCATTTATTTCTTCCGCTGGATTTGCGCGTGACGCGCTTTGCCTTCTCGAACTAATCGCTGACATATCTTTTGCACCAGAAGATCTGGTTGTTAATCAAGATACTGCTGACAAGGGCATTTTTTTTTTTTTTTTCCAGGGCTGATCCTTTGCTACTGCATAGACAGTGAAATTTAGTGCCTTGGCCAAAATAGGCATGAATGTCCCAAAGGATTCCGTGTGGGGCAGCTTGTGGTTGCGCCGAGAGGGCCCTGCTCTGCTCGTGTCAGTCGCTGTGATTTACACAGACCCCGCTTTGCCAGGGAGAGGAGAAAGATTTCTCTTCCTGCACAAATTGAACCCAAAGCTTGAAGGAATATTAACAATATTTAGCAGCAGCCAGAAGCATCCAAAAAAAATAATGGTTTGAAAGTCGCCTTTAGGCTAAGGGATCCTCAGTAGTTTTGATAGGTGGTTGCTTCCCTGTGGCTGCTTTAACTCTCACTAACCCCATGGGGGGGAGAAAAGAAATCATTGTAGTATGTAGTTCTGTGTCACTATAGCAAACATTCTCTGCAATTTATTCATTAAATAATCATTAATAATCCTCAAATGATTCAGCAGTGGTTTCTGAGTGATGCTAGCACGACTCTTGCGGTTACCAGTCAATTAAAGCTTTATTTCTCTTTGTGTTTGGGCTCTTTAATGGGTTTGCCCTCAAGGTTGTGTTTCTAACCCAAGCTTTGGCCTGTTCCCGTGTCAGGGTGGATTGTGAGTATCTGCTTTTGGGATAAGTTTTTTGGAAGCACAGTGCTTGAGAAGTGAGTTACATCAAGAGAGATTAAAACCATAAAGGAAACGGCTACAGAAGCGCACGATTCCAAATGTTCAGCCTTCTAATGTTTATAGCTCCAATTAAAGTCCTGTATGTATTATGTTAAAACAAACAACACCCAAACAAACCACCAAACCACACACACATGCAAAAAACCCAACCAACCAACCAACAAACAAGGAGCAAACAATCCCCCCAAACCTCTTCAGGGCTGCCTAAATCCAGCACTGTGCTGCCTGCGTTTCCCTTTGTCTCATGAGGTACTCAGGGAGTGAGCACTTAGTCTTTGTGGTCTAAACAACATGAGCCTTCACCAAAATCACAGAAATTTGCCTCACCAGTATAGAGTCATAGCTGGGGCTGGGGAGTGTCTGGAACAGCAATGAGTAATTAGTTACATCAGCCCAAGGTCTCTTCAGCAGCACGGCTTAATCTCAAGTCAGGAGTAGGCGTTTTCATGGACTAAAGAGCTAATAGTTCTTTCATCTGGGCTGAAGTCAGAGAAACCTGATGGGCTAAAGAGTTTTCATGGGCTAAAGAGTTAATAGTTCTTTCATCTGGGGTGAAGTCAGAGCAGCCTGATGCACCTTTATAATTTATTTGGGGCTGAAAGACATAAGATGCCGTTGCGCAGCGCGTGTTTAATGACATCCTCTAAGTGAAGAGGGCTGAGAAACGGCGGTAACCAAGCGGGGGAAACGTTTTTTCCTTTGGCTCTGATTGAATGCTAAATATTTAAGTGTGTGCTGCTGAAATGGGACAAAACAAATATGGCAAGTGGAGGGGGATGGGGTGAAAGGAGCGTTTGGGACTTTTCCTGTGTGTGGTGAGCTCAAAAACTGACATTTTAGTCGCGAGGAGCGTTCAGACGCTCGGATTCAAAGCTCCCTGATCTCACCGGGGAGATTCCCATTGCAAACAAGCCTCAGACAAATTGTTCTGTGGAAAGAAAAATGCATTTTCCTTGTTTAGAAAAAAAAAAAAAAAAGGAGGAAAAAAAAATATGTATAAGATCCATCAGCAGCTTAAAATTTGGTGTTGTGGCAGTTACTGAGCCAAATGCACGAGGCTGTGGTCACAGTGGACCTGTAACAAAACGCTAGCCGGGCTTCAGAGCCATGGTAAAAAGATTAAACCAGAAATCTCTTCAGATGTTGGTTAATGCCTCCTTGATTTATGAGGTTTTTGGATTGGGATGACTTGGTGAAAAATCACAATTTTGTTTCCTGGTATTTCTGTTTTTCATTGGCTTTTCGTGTTGTGTCACATCCACTTCATCTGTGGAAGTCCTGAGGGCAGCGCTGGTGTACGCCGTGCTTGCGCTGACTTCCGAAGGTCGCTTTTTGAGCAGAGTCCTGAAGGAATCACTTAATTTGTTTATGTTTTAATTCACATTTGATCTAAAAATATTTGTAGGTGAGTTTACACCGATCCCAGCTCATTTCCTGAGCTCTTGAAAATCCAGGTTTAGCGATACATTCAAAGTCCAGTTGCCACGTTCCTAGTTGTGGGCAGGGTACAGACTCAAAGGACGTTCAGTGCTATGAGGTCCAAGTGGAAACGCTTCCTAATGGGCAAAGTAACTAAAATGGCTTGAAAAAATAAAAGCCCAGGGTGGTCATGGCTGAGGGGTGTGTGGGAAAGTTGTGTTACCCCCTTTGACAGTGGCATTTGTGATGTTGGGTATTAATAATCATGAATTGGCCATGCTGAGCTCTCCACACGAATTCAGGTGGCTGGGGCTCAAAGAATTTAATTGCCTGTGCTAGGGAGAATTTTTAGTCCTCAGCTTATTTCAGCGAGGTTGGTAGAGCAAATTCTTTGCTGTCTATGCTGTGTATTCACATCCACCAGGATCCATCCCAGAGCTCCTTAAAAACCCTCTCAAACTTGGATAGATCTTAGTGATTTGTGATTTAAATCCCAATGCAATTTACTTGTTCTACCCCAAGTTGTTTTTTTTTTTCACTAGGGCCCACCTTGAGTGGGACAACATAGGAACAACACTTTGCATGGAGATGGCTTTACAGATGTCTGACCTCATCTTCTGAATTAGCTACTTTGATATCAAAATATTTATATTTACATAAAGAGAGTTGTGTTCAAGGGGATTCTGCTGCTCTCTGTGTGTGCCACAGGCTCTGCGAGTGGTCACAACCTTCATTTTCTCAGCTTGCTTGCACCTTTTTGACTTCACTGCTCTGCTAGTCAGTGGAACAAGTTGACTTTAAAGAGCACCAATAATTAGGATTTGCTTCCTGGGATTTATTGTTGGGATTCTTCTTTTGTTAGGTGGTTTTTTGGTTGGGTATCGTCGATGATGAGAGGAGTGTTTGTACGCTTGGGGTTCAAAGGTAGGCAAGTATCTAGTGTGGAGTTATTCAAAGCATGAATTGTTCTCTCAGGGTTTTGCCTGTCTTCTGTTGTTTTACCTTAGGATGAGACTAGGAGCTGCTTATCCCAAACCTTGGGGTTTTAAATGTCATTTTCTTGCTATATTTGATTTCTTTCCCCGGGTTAAACTAAGTGATACGCGCAACCACGGAGACCTGAGGGGAATCATGGCCTCTGCAATGAAGTGTGAGCATTGATATTTCTGCCCCTTAGCCAGTCTTGTCAGCCTTTCTTAAAGGCACAGCCTAAATTGTCACAGAAACCATGGTCAGAAAATAGATTGATTGTGTCCTAAACCAGTGTGGTTTTAACTTGTGAGCTCACAAGGAGATTGTCTTCAAAACGGCCTTGATACAGGCAAGGTTTGGATTTGCTCTGGGACGTTAAAGTTGGGGTGGAAGCCGTTTCTTTTGCTCAAATGCTCGCTGGAGCTCTTTCCTTTAAATGGCATGGATACTGTTACGGAGTTCCTGGGGGAAAGCAGGGCACTGTGGGAAAGGAAAAGGCAAATCCATGCAGTCTGTGTCCCGTGGTGGGGAAAAATGAGATGCCCTCCGTTCAAAGAGCGTTATCTGAAACATAACAGCTGGATTAATCCCCTTCAATAAAGCTCAGACGGAGTTGTGGGGATACCTTCAACCAGCCTAACTCAAACCTGAGTGTGCCCAGCCTCCCATCAGCTCTCGATCTTCAGCTGGGCTTGGATTCCATCCCCAGGGTCCCAGTTGTGTGTCAGAGAGTTTGGGGCTTGTGGTGTGTGAAGTGGGTGCTCGGGAGACGTAGATGTCGAAAATGCTTGCTGAGCAGGGGCTGGTTCCCAGCAATGCATGAGGTCCATCAAAGAAAAATTCTACATCACTGGTTTTGTTTTTACTATTTGTGCAAAGACATGAAGCACTATATAATATTAAATTAAAATCTTCTATAAACTCCTGATGTTTATTGGGGTTAACTTACAAAGCTCAGTGCAATTCTAAGGTTGAAGAGCAAAAAGTAAAGGTGAAATGACCCAGGGAGTCTCTTTTAGGATTCTGTTAATCCTGAAAAAGACAAAATGTTGCTTGTGTAAATTTCTCTGATCCAGTATTAGGGAAGCCATGGAGTGGTCTTTAGCTTAAGATGATATTAAAGCAAGCCCTGCAAGAAAAAGTCTTTCTGTAGTCATTAGGCTGGGCATAAGCATGGCTGCTGAGGTAGCCGAACAACCGCGATAGACTTTGACAGTGGATTCATCTGTAACTGCTGAAGATTGGGCACAAAATTCAATCCGGTTTTCAGGCCGTCTGCTTTGGTTTTTACACATTTTGATGTCTTCAGCAGAAGTCATAGCTCAAAAAGGCCCCAGAAGTGGCCTGTAAGGAGTAATAATGGGCTGGATACTCAGAGAGAGATCTGTTTTCTCTGTCAGAGCCCATCCGGCGTCAGAGGGGGCAATTTCGGAGCCCATCCGGCGTCAGAGGGGGCAATTTCGGAGCCCATCCGGCGTCAGAGGGGGCAATTTCGGAGCCCATCCGGCGTCAGAGGGGGCAATTTTGGAGCCCATCCGGCGTCAGAGGGGGCAATTTCGGAGCCCATCCGCGTCGTCAGGGGGCAATTTCGGAGCCCATCCGGCGTCAGAGGGGGCAATTTCGGAGCCCATCCGGCGTCAGAGGGGGGCAATTTCGGAGCCCATCCGGCCTCAGAGGGGGCAATTTCGGAGCCCATCCGGCCTCAGAGGGGGGCAATTTCGGAGCCCATCCGGCCTCAGAGGGGGCAATTTCGGAGCCCATCCGGCGTCAGAGGGGGGCAATTTCGGAGCCCATCCGGCGTCAGAGGGGGCAATTTCGGAGCCCATCCGGCCTCAGAGGGGGCAATTTCGGAGCCCATCCGGCCTCAGAGGGGGCAATTTCGGAAGCAAAGCCAGATCAGAACCTTCATTCGAAACCCGAGTCTTAGACTGAGCAGGGAAATCTGGCTCTAAAGACATTTCAGCTCTTAAAACATTTGGAATGGAGACCTATTTTTGCCATCTGTATTGCAATGCAGTTAGTAGTGGATAAAAGGAATGAATGAGAGGCAAAACTATGTGGAACAAGGCAGAAAATCACCCCCGGACGACGGCAATAAAACCTGCTGTGGGAAGTAATCAGCACTGCGGTTGTGGTTAAGCATGAATAAGCATTGCAGAGGAATGTTATAATAGGAGGTATTAATGAATGTGGGATTCCAGGGGGAAAATTGACACCTCTGCCTTATTTTCTAAAGCCTCACGGCTTGCAGGGAGCAGATTGAAATCCATCTCCGTGCTGCTTTAGGTTTAAATGCTGTGCTTTTGTACCCTCAACGTGGAGACGGCGCGGCACAGACCTGCTGCCACCGCTCTCAAGTTGTCGTCACTGTTATTTTAGGGACTTTTATTCAACCTGAAAGGGAAGACAGATTTGTTTGGTAGAATAAATGTCTCCCAGAATGGTTGCCTTCATTACCAGCCTGGCATGGGCACGGGCAGGAATCTTCACTGGGGAAGCTGGGGGAAATAAGTGAGAGTGCTTTGAGCCAACGCCTTGCGTGAAGCTCCCAGTGAATGCAGCAGGCTGCAGGGAGCAGAGCAGTAGCAAAGGAGACTTATTTTGTGTTCTTCTGTTTACTTTTATTGAGCAGTACCTTTAATTTCCAGCTTAGAGCACGGTGAAGGACAGCTGGCTATATCATGGTCTTGGCAGTGTGTTGATCGAAGCATTGATCCACCTGCGGCGAGGATTTAGTGCTGATAGGAGCCTTGTAAACAGGTTGGGATGATTGAAAGGCAACTCTGCCTCTCTAAGTCATTTCTGTGCCCTCAGTGCAAAGCAAAAATATTAGGAGTAGTCAGGAAAACGAATGTTTTGGGTTGTTGGTGGGTGGAAGAAATAACAATCAATTGTCCTTTTCAGTTCAGAGTGAAGCCAAGTGGTTTAAGTTTAGTTGGGCGAGTTAAAAGTGTGGAATGTGAGAGGAAGCCGAACAGGAGAAACTACTTGAGCTGCAATAAATACTGGAAATGTGTCTTCTAAAGGCTGAAACAAAGCTTCCAAACACTTTTTCCTTTTTTATATGAGACATTTGGCAAAGCAATACTTTCTCTCTTGCAAATTGTCTGTCTTTCCCTCCCCCCCTGCTTTTTGGGTGGAAGGAAGTTACAACCAAACATTTTCAGTGAGTTCTATTTTGGAATTGCTCCAGCTGGACTGCTGAAGTCAGAACACTTGAACACAAGCTTCATTTGCTAGGAAATCATAGTTCCATGGAAAGTTTGGGACACTGGTTTGTGATCTTGGCTGTGCTTGTGTAAATCAAGACAAAATCAGGATCACAAGAGCAGGCTGATGGGAGCTGAGCAGTAGATGCCCCATGTAGGCTGCCGCTCGCAGGGAGCGGAGCACAGCATTGCAGCGTGCAGATGAGACAGTTTCAGAGTAGCTTAGCAGTAAATTGTGAGTTCACATTAATATTACTGTCCAGGGAAATCTTGGGGATGGCTTTTCCCCCCATGGAATTTCCCAGGTTATTTCTTGTGTTCCTGGCGCTCTGGGAGAGTCCAGCTGAGAGCCTTCTAGCGCTTGCATGATGTGAGATTCCCAAAGCTAGATCTTCATGATGTCTTTTAGAATGTAGAAGGAGCTGATGTTAGGACTTGGCTAATGCTGCAATTACTATTTTCCATCTTCCCCTCATGTACCTTTTTGTTTTGACTGATTCTTGGCATCTTCTTCCTCATTCATCTTGGTCAGAACACAGCTTGGAAGAACACCAAGTTATCAGTTGCTGATATTTTGGACAGGTGTTGGGGTGCTTGGTGCTGAGAACTGACTTCAAGGGAAGGGTGAAGAACAACCCTTCTCTGAAAGATATTCCCCCTTCCCAGATGTGGAGCCTTACTTGAGTCTCTTTTGACTATGCTTAGCACACCCTGGTGTTGCACATGATGGCAGCTTCTCTCCCCTCACAGTATCACAGAATCACCAAGGTTGGAAGAGACCTCAAAGATCATCAAGTCCAACCTGTCACCACAGACCTCATGACTAGACCATGGCACCGAGTGCCACGTCCAGTCCCCTCTTGAACATCTCCAGGGATGGAGACTCCACCACCTCCCTGGGCAGCACATTCCAATGATGAATGACTCTCTCCATGAAGAACTTTCTCCTCACCTCCAGCCTAAACTTCCCCTGGCACAGCTTGAGACTGTGTCCCCTTGTTCTGGTGCTGGTTGCTAGAGAAGAGACCAATCCCTTCCTGGATACAACCACCTTTCAGGTAGTTGTAGAGAACAATGAGGTCACCCCTGAGCCTCCTCTTCTGCAGGCTAAACCACCCCATATCCCTCGGCCTCTCCTCACAGGGCTGTGCTCAAGGCCTCTCCCCAGCCTTGTTGCCCTTCTCTGGACATGTTCAAGTGTCTCGATGTCCTTCCTAAACTGAGGGGCCCAGAACTGGACACAGTACTCAAGGTGTGGCCTAACCAATGCAGAGTACAGGGGCACGATGACTTCCCTGCTCCTGCTGGCCACACTATTCCTAATGCAGGCCAGGATGCCATTGGCCTTCTTGGCCAGCCCTGGCTCCCAGGGGGAGCAAGCCCATCAGAGTCTGGGTGATGCTGGTGGAACATGTACCATGAGCACGCTAAAGGCTGATTCAGCTCCTAGCTATGTGGTGAGAATTCCGGAGGATGGCAGTGTTCGTGGGGTCACCACCAGTTAGCTGCCTGTGCCAGTCCCTCAGAAGTGTCCCACACAGGCAGGCATCTCTTCTTGAACAAAGAAAGAACCGAAGCGCACCCAAAAGCCCTCATTGATGTCGGGTGTTGCCTGGGCTGTGCACACCTCTTCGTAGCTGCACTTTTGTGGAGTGTATAAATGTATCTATAGCTGTGTTTAAAAAAAGATGCTTTTCAGTAAGAAGAAGACATTTTCTAGAGGATCATCCTGGCATGCATGAGTGGGGGAAAATAGACTTTCTTCTTTGCCCCCCCCCCCCCACCCCCTGCACAAGACATTTAGAAAACTCAGCTTTTGGCACTGTTTCTTTCCAGAATGTTTTGAGTTCCATCTGAAACATAAAACCTGAAAGAATGTTACCCTCAGTAGCTTCTGGACGGGGGGGTGGGGGGGGGGGGAAGAAAGAAAAATCTCTGCTTTGGTATTTTTTTTTTTCCCCCATTTAAAAAAAACAAGGAAGAAGGAAGGAGGGAGAAAGAGTTTTCCTGAACTTCCTATGCAACAGAAATAAACCTGCCTTTGAGGATGTGATGACAGAAAATTCATGAAGACATATGCTCTTTTTTTTTTTTTTTTTTTATAATTTCACTTTATCTCTGAGCTTCAGAGCAACAACCTTACAATGACCTTACAATGTGTTTGGCTGTGAGTCTTCAGGTCTTATCTTGTCAATTCTGTAGCATGCCAGTCGTTGGGGTTTTTTTTTTTTCATTCCTGTAGCTAGTTGGCTAACTCCACCAGGACTACTCCTGCAAGGCAGGATTTGAATTGGAAGCTTTATTTCACAGAATCACCAAGGGAGGGGATTCTCCCCTCTACTCAGCCCTGGTGAGACCCCACCTGGAGTACTGCCTCCAGTTCTGGAGCCCCTATTCCAAGAGGGATCTGGAGGTGCTGGAAGGTGTCCAGAGAAGGGCCACGAGGATGAGCAGAGGGCTGGAGCACCTCTCCTATGAGGAAAGACTGAAGGAGTTGGGGCTGTTCAGTCTGGAGAAGAGAAGGCTCCCAGGTGACCTCATTGTGGCCTTTCAGTATCTGAAGGGGGCTACAAGAAGGCTGGGGAGGGACTTCTCAGGATCTCAGGTAGTGATAGGACTAGGGGGAATGGACTGAAACTGGAGGTGGGGAGATTCAGGCTGGACATGAGGAGGAAGTTCTTCCCCATGAGAGTGGTGAAGCCCTGGAATGGGTTGTCCAGGGAGGTGGTTGAGGCCTCGTCCCTGGAGGTGTTTAAGCCCAGGCTGGATGAGGCTCTGGCCAGCCTGATCTAGTGTGAGGTGTCCCTGCCCACGGCAGGGAGTTGGAACTAGATGATCCTTGAGGTCCCTTCCAACTCTGACAGATACTATGGTACCATGGTTGGAAGAGACTTCAAAGATCACCAAGTCCAACCTGGAACAGGTTGCCCAGGGAGGTCATGGATGCCCCCTACCTGGAGGTGTTCAAGACTAGGTTGGATGAGGCCTTGGGCAACCTGGGCTGGTGGGAGGTGTCCCTGCCCAGGCAGGGGAGTTGAAACTAGATGGTCTTTAAAGTCTTTTCCAACCCAAACCATTCTATGAATCTATGAATCCATTTGGGTCAGGAGGGATGCTGTGTTGTACCAGATGATAGGTAACTGGATAGGACATGAAGCTGAGCATCAGCTCCTTGCCAAAAGCAGAGTTAGAGCCATTCCTGGAAGAAAAATCACAGAATCACCAAGGTTGGAAGAGACCTCAAAGATCATCAGGTCCAACCTGTCACCACAGACCCCATGACTAAACCATGGCACCAAGTGCCACATCCAATCCCCTGTTGAATACCTCCAGGAACAGTGACTCCACCACCTTCCTGGGCAGCACATTCCAACAGCTAACAACTCTCTCTGGGAAGAACTTTCTCCTCTCCTCCAGCCTAAATTTCCCCTGGTGCAGCTTGAGACTGAGTCCTCTTGTTCTGGTGCTGCTTGCCTGGGAGAAGAGATCAACCCCCTCCTGGCTACAACCTCCCTTCAGGTAGTTGTAGAGAGCAAGAATGTCTCCCCTGAGCTTCCTCTTCTCCAGGCTAAGCAACCCCAACTCCCTCAGCCTCTCCTGACAGGGCTGTGCTCAAGGCCTCTCCCCAGCCTCGTTGCCCTTCTCTGGACACCTTCAAGTGTCTCAATGTCCTTCTTAAACCGAGGAGCCCAGAACTGGACACAGTACTCAAGGTGTGGCCTAACCAGTGCTAACAGGGGCACAATGACTTCCCTGCTCCTGCTGGCCACACTATTCTTGATGCATGCCAGGATGCCATTGTATTTGCCCTGTAACTTGGATTTTTTTAATATATATATTTTTATTTATATAGGCTGGACTTGGTCTCTGAGGTCTTTTCCAAACTGGTTGATTCCAGGAAATTCTGTGAAATACTCTTACTCATTGGGTGGATTTTCTTCCAAATCAGAGTTTTCAGTGTTTTCCTTAAACACTCGTCTCATGGTTTGGCCATTCTCCTAATGCTTGTCTCACACACTGCAGGTTAGTTAAAGGCTGGTCTGCCTCCTGATGCAAATTCATATTTAATTAGAATTTCAAACTTAAAGGCTGGGCTTCATCTGAATTAAATTTTAGACTGGAGATTAGGAAGAAATTCTTTACAGTGAGGGCAGTGAGACACTGGAATAGGCTGCCCAGGGAGGTTGTGGATGCCCCCTCCCTGGAGGTGTTCAAGGCCAAGTTGGAGGAGGCCTTGAGCAACCTGGGCTGGTGGAAGGTGTCCCTGCCCATGCTGGGAGGGTTGGAACTGGATGATCTTTAAGGTCCCTGCCAACCCAAACCACTCTTACGATCTCCAGAGCTAACACTGAAGTCCCTGTAGGTACCTCTTGCCACATCTAGTATACCGCTGCCTACGCTTGTCCATTACACCCCAAACCACTGTTGTGTAAGGGGAGAAGGGTTGAAGCCTTCAAAACAGCATCTCCTTTTCATTCTACAAGCCAAAGAGACGTGTGTGATGTGTCTGAGGTTGCTTGAAGCGGGGTATTCCGTGACAGATTACCCTGTCTTCTTCTGGAGCAGTGTTAGTGGAGGTACTTTCTGTTGGGTCGGTGCTCGCCGTACCTACGTGCCGTTGCATAACAGGAGAGGCCTTTGGGAGGGCTGAGTGCTCAGGTTGGCCTTTTTTCACCTGGCTGGGAGAGGAAAAATCCAAGTCCCCTGAAATAGAGAGGAGTAATGTAATTGATACAGGGTAATGGTGACAAAGCCGAAGCAAATGTGGTGGGGTGGGGGTTTTTTTTTGGGGCCACAAAACGCTTGCGTGAGTTTGTGAATACATTTCTCTTCACCCTTCTGTCTGTTTTGTTCCAAGCCTCCTCTTGACAGCTTTGCTAACAGTTCCTTTTGTTCCTGTGGTGACTGAAGAGTGGAGGAGCTGATATTTGAAGGTTTCTGTAACAGCAGAGGACGGCACGAGGCAGTTTGGATCTCTTCTGGCTGCTCTTTTGCTTTCCCGAAGCAGATTTGGTTTAGGTTGGTGGACAGTAGTGAAATGGGTAGTAGGGAGCCGTGCCAGGAGGTAGATGGGTTGGTTTCACCTTGTTTCACTAAATTACAGGGCAATCACGAGGATGGGAAGCAGTGTGGTGAAGTGGGTGAGGAGCAATTGATGGATTACTTTAGTTAAAATTACTTAGAGCCCAATGCACCTCCCACTGAAGTCAATTAAATGGGAGTTGGAGCGGGGCCAAAATGAGTCAAATTCAATTATGCCTTCACTGTAAACATTGAAGAGCACTTTATTATGAGGTAGTTTATGACTTAAATTACATTAAACCAAAAGCATTTAGGAAATGCTGGGGTTATGTGAAATCCCAGCCTGAGAGTGCTTAGTTCTGCAGCTCTGGTGAGCCCCTTTTCTCATGTCTGAGAGACAAGAGGCCTCTGAAGAGGCTGGTGGCACCTGTCTGTTGTGAAGAGCTGTCACAGCAATTGATACTGCCGATGTATTTCTGTCCACCAGCGGCTAGCTGGCAGGTGATGACATGAGGAGAGACAGCAAGGATCGCTGAAAAGAGAGGGCAGGATGAAAAGAGAGGGTGGTTTCTTCTGATTCAAAGAGTTGGTCTGAGTAGCAGCTCAGAAACCTGAAACTTTGCCTGAGCTCATCTCAAAAATGGGGGTGGTTGTGGCCGCTGGGCTCTGCCTCAGCTGAGCAAAGGGCAGCATCTAAAACATTGTTTAGAAGGCTTTCACTTGCTTGACAAAAATGGGATTTATAAATGTGTCCAAGTTTAACAGCATATGGCGGTGTTCTCAGAAGATCAAGCAGCTGATCTTTAAATCATGATTCACAAACCTGCTCTAAGAGAATTTTTGTACATTCAAGGCTGATCCTGTTCTTTCTGTCCTCAGAATTTCTCCTCCCTGTCCCCTCTTCCAGCAGGGTGAAGCCCCCTCCTGCTGTTCGGAGCAGCTCAGAGCAGGTTTAGGGTTTCCCAGCTTGCGTTGGTCTGACGGTGTAGGCTGTCTCAGGAGGTTTTAGCACCACATCCCGAGTGCCCTCCCTAAAGATCCATCAGAAGCTTGGGAGGTTGCAAGCTGTGTCTACCACAGGCAATAGCTGCTAACTGGGGTCATTCCTGTCCCTCCCAGTGAACTAAATTTGTCCCCACAGACAGATGATCTCCCGGTCATTGCCAAGTACTGAAAGGATTTCTGCAGGGCTTGAAGTTGGTCTGGGTTTGTTTTCTGGCTTCCTAGGCAGCTGTGTTTAAAATGAAAGATAGGAGTTGATCCTTGCTTTAAGCAGGGACGGGGCATGGCTGTGAAAGGGCTTTGTGGTGGATGGAGGTGCTGGATGTGTGCAGAGCAGGGGCTGGACAGAAAATGGGACGTGGGTGGAAATGAAAAAAGATGGATCTGACGGCACGCACAGCTAGCACGGGGCATGCTGGAGTGGCTTCAGGGCTGTTTAGCTGCCTAGAGGACTTGGTTTTCAGCCTGGCAAACTCTGTTTGGCAAATGGTTTCCTTTTCTTCCGTGCTGTCACAGTTTTCATGGCGATTCGGCCTTTTTTTATGTCCTTTTCTATGAATAGCTACCACTAACGCTTGCTAAAGAGCTCACTACTATGAAACAGGCATCTCTGCTCGTCAGAGAAGAGATGTGATATCCATCCAGCAGTGCTAGTCAGGAAAAAGGGATACAAGCAGGATAAAAATTGAGGCAGGATTTTCTGTGGCACATACAAAGGAGAAATGCTGCCCATCTTCATCCCCTCCAGTAAACAAAGGCATTACCATGATGGCTAAAGCTGACAAGCGGTGGCTTTATTGCCTAAAAAATCCTGATTTTGGTGATGCCTTATTTCTCCTTCCTGAATATCAGCACAGTTAGTCATGTTACAACCTGTAAAAAACACATGAAAATGGGTTGACAGCTATTTAAAAGCAGAGCATTGGTACTAATCTAGTCACAGCCACTGCTTGGTACAGCCTAGGCGTGATTCGTTTGACTCAGCTCACCGGTGAGCTTCACTTGGGCATTGCCTTCCCAAGAGCGAAAACATTAGTTATGGTTTGAGCTGCTTATTGTAATTCTCTCTCTCAATATTTGCCTGGTACTTTCCTGTAGTGAATGATAGGATAGAAAATCCCTTTTGACAGTGAAGGCTACTCAAAGCACTTCGTTCATCACGGTGCCTTGACGGCGGCTTCAAGCTGGAGCGAAACTTTCCCTCTAGGAGAAATACGTTGAAGGGGGAAATCCTGGTGTTTTATATTGGTGCTGAACTTCTGAGCACCTCTATCAGGATTTCTTCTTGCTGTTCACCAGCTCATAGCTCTGAAACCTTAGCATTTCTAGCACATGAAGGGAGTTCTAATAGAGTAGCTGCTGCTGCCTGTCGCTGCTTTGTTAATTCACTAAAAAGAAATCCCCTCAGAAGAACACTGAAGTGTTCATTTCCAGTACCTGGGGTGTAGCTCTAGTGTGGCTTAACATGGTGGACTCCTCATTTGTCTTCTCCAGAATGTTTGTTTTCCCCAAAGCCAACTGATCCCAACATTGGAAATGTTTGTCCAGTTGATGGCAAAGGTAATTGAAGTGTTTGAAAAGTGGTTTTGCCTCTGGTTAAGCTGGGGGCCAGCTTGCTCCTTTTGAGAGCTCAACCACATACCTCATCGAGTTTCTCTCCACAAGAACTCCCTTCACCCAGATAGCTCGTTTTTCACAACAACCAGTAAAGAGCATTTATGTCATAGTAAATATGTGCTCTGAACTCTGATTTAACTCTTTGAATGCTTCAGGTTGTACAAAGAGTGCTTTTCTCTGTACCTCTTCTTGATTCCCTCCCTGCTCCCACTTATTTACTCCTTGAAGTCAAGAGAAGTTTTGGGTGTGTAGGAAAAGAAAAGGAATTGCATCAGACTGCAAATACCCGAACGTTTTCTGCTGAGCACTCACTTAACTGGCAGCTTGGGACATGTTGCTCTTGGGAACAGGGATAACTGAGTGGAGTTGATGTGCAGAGCCCATGGAATAGCAGAGGTTTTGCAGTGGACACTGGGTTTGGCCATCTCTGCTCAGCGTGGTCCCTGCCTCGCTGTGTGATGTGGAGCCAGTTAGATGCTGCCTGCCTCATCTTTCCCATTAGCTAAAGGAGCACAGTGGCTCAGCACATGCTTGGGCAGAGGATGGTACAATCCCTCACCAAGCAATGCAAGAGAAGCTCAAAGTAACATGGCAGAGGGGATTGTGTGTGTTTAACTCTGGCCTTCGTGAGGATTCATTAAGGACAAGTCAAGTCTGTATTATTTTTCTCACCAGAGAGAAGCCTGTAGGAGGGAGGAGACTTCCCCACAAATCACACTAAGGCAGAACTGTTTATTGGTTTTGAGGGTTATCAACTTTACACAGATTCACAGATTGCATCAGGTTAGGAGGGACCTTCAGAGGTCATCTAGCCCAACCCCACCGCAGGCAGCAGGGGCACCTCCAACTGCTCAGGTTGCCCAGGGCCACATTGAGTCTGACCTTGTGTGTCTCTAGGGATGGGGTCTCAACCACATCCCTGGGCAACCTGTTCCAGGATTTTATCACCCTCACTGTGCAGAACTTCCTCCTGATAACCAACCTATATCTACCCTGCTCCATTTTCAAACCATAGTCCCTCATCCTATCCCCACAGCCCCTTCTAAACAGTCCCTCCCCAACCTTCCTGTAGGTCCCCTTCAGATACTGAAATGCTGCTCTAAGGTCTCCCCGGAGCCTTCCCTTCTCCAGGCTGAACAGCCCCAATTCTTTACTAACTCCCTCATTAGCAATTTTCATCCATCCTTTGACCCTTTACTGGACTTTTCTTCCTTCTGCCCATGCCCTGCTGTGTTTGATTTATTCTTTCACTGTCTTCCTTCCTTTCCTCTCCCCTTGAGCTCTCTCTGTCTCCCCTCAGCACAAACTGCTCTGCGTTCAAGTCGAACTTTCGAACCCGTGACGTCAGGTTGGTTTGGAATTAGGCAAAACCAGTTTGCCCATCCCTTGTTGTAAAAGGGTTAATCCTCTAAACTATTGAGAGACAAGGGCAGGGAATTATGAAAGGAGCCCCTGTTTTATAAGCACTTGTATTGCCAGTGCTTGAATACCCGTAATAAGTAGGTTGGTGCTGTGATTAATGACTGTGTTTTACATGCTGATGATGGATGATGTGTCTTATTGGAGAAGCCATTTATTTTTATTTGGTCTCCTCACCCAAGCAGTACTAGAAATGAGATGTTAACATCTTGGTGGGAGTATGTTTTATTCTCAACAATTCAAAGAAAGGTGACCCACAAAGAGGGGAAAATCATTAAAGTGATGGGAGGGCGGTTGCCTCTTGGCTCATAGGGTGGCTTAGGTTGCAAGGGGCCTCAGAGATCACAGAATCAATAAGGTTGGAAAAGACCTCAAAGATCATCAAGTCCAACCTGCCACCCAAGACCTCATGACTACTAAACCATGGCGCCAAGTGCCACGTCCGATCCCCTCTTGAACACCTTCTGTGTCAGGAGATACCCACTGCGAATCCAATGGGCTGCCCAGGGCGGTGGTGGAGTCACCATCCCTGGAGGTGTTCAAGCAGGGATTGGATCTGGCACTTGAAAATCTCCAATGGAGGGGGCATCCACAACCTTCCTGGGCAACCTGTTCCAGTGTCTCACCACTCTTTTACTGGAGAACATTCTCCTAAGATCCAATCTAAACGTATTCTCCCTAGCTTCAAACCATTCCCCCTTATCCTGTCACTAGGCACTCTTACGAAAAGTCCCTTTGCAGCCTTCCTGTGGGATCCCTTCAGGCACTGGAAGGCAGCTCTCAAATCCCCACAGAGTCTTTATTTTTTTCTCCAGGCTGAACAACTCCAGTTTCAGTGTTATTGACTAGTTTGGGTAGGAAGGGACCTTTAAAGGTCACCTGGTCCAACCGGCCCACAGTGAGCAGGGACATCTGCAATTAAAGCAGATTGCTCAGAGCCCTAAACAGCCTGACCTGGAGTGGTTCCAGGGATGTGACATCTGCCACCTACATAAACCTCTATATCAAGTAAAGTTTCTACATAAACTAAAAGACCTTGGATCTGGCTTCCCAGCAGTTCTGGGATGGAAGCAAGTTAGAGCTGTGGATATGGAATCAGCACTGAAAGAGATGAGTTGGATTTTCCCTGCTTGCTGCAGGGGGGGTGTGTTGGACTAGATGACCTTTAGAGGTCCCCTCCAACCCAAAGTATTCAATGATGATTCTATTCTACAACTTTTAAGAAGCTGTTAGAGCTGCAACACTTTTTCATGTGGTTCACCAAACATAAATTAAAGGCTCAAGATCTCTCAGAGCGATTACACCACTGCTGAGCAAAGCAAACCAATTCAGCTTGCTGGATTGGTAGTGTTGGTGGCTTTTCATCACAGAGCAGTAAACGCCAATTATTGCCCAATTTGTCTGGACCCCCCCCCCCCCCCCCCATTTCAAAGCTTGATGCCCACACTGGCAATGTGAAGAGCCTTTTGTGCTGTCTGCAGGGAGAGCATGGAAACACCAGATGTGAGTTTCATCCCAAGTGTCACATCAAGGAGTCTGGTAGTGGTGATATTGGGGAAATGGGGGAGGGGGTGGGGAAGCTGTTGGAGGAGCTCCCATGGAAACATTGCTGGTTGCACAATAACAGGATGCTTGGGTTGCTTCAATATTAACATATATATTAATGGCACATCAAGGGATTTCGTAATGCTGTGACACAAAAGAGAGGTCTCAATGCAGGGCTCATGCAATCGGTTCATGTCGGATAATAACACCTCTGCCTCCCCTTGTGGCTTCCGTTGGAGGCCCTTTCCTTCTGTGCTAGGTGTTCTCATCTTCAGTTTGCATGTAGGGAGAACAGGAATCCAGTGGGATCCAAGCACCTGGCTGCAGTTGCATGTTAAGGCAGTGGCAGGGTTGCAAATGCTACACCTCACAGATTCATAGCGTGGTTTGGCTTGGAAGAGACTTTCAGGATCATTTAGTTCCAACCCCTCCCCCTGCCTTGAGCAGGGACACCTTCCACTAGCCCAGGCTGCTCAAGGCCTCATCCAGCCTGGCCTTAAAACCCCCAGGGATGAGGCTTCTACCACCTCCCTGGGCAACCTGTTGCAGTGTCTCACCACCCTCACTGGAAAGAATTTCTTCCTAATCTGCAGTCTAAATCTCCCCCTTCCAGCTTCAATCTAGTCCCTTGTCCTAGCACTCCCAGCCCTTGTAAAAAGTCCTTGCCCAGCTCTCTTGTAGCCCTCTTCAGGTACTGGGAGGCTGCTCGAAGGTCTCCTTGGAGTCTTCTCCAGGATGAACAGTCTGTCCCTATAGGGGGGGTTCTTCAGCCCTCTGATCATCTTTGTGTCCTCCTCTGGACCCACTCCAGCAGTTCAGTGTCCATATGCTGGAGGCACTGTAACTGGATGCAGCACTCCAGGTAGGGTCTTACAAGAACGGAGTAGAGGGGGAGAATCACCTCTCTCATCCTCTTCCCCAAAAATCTGCATCTAAAGGGAACAGATCTTTGTTCTTTTGGTCCTTTAGGAGGCAGGTGAGAATGAAATCAGTGGGAATGAGACAATATTGCTGTCAGGCTGGAGCTGTGTCTAATGCTAGTGGGAACTGCACACCCACACAGGTGGAGAGAAGAAAGGGCTGCATTGTTGGTTTTGTGTATTGACTTTTAGGATTGGTATGTAAATGAGATTAGCAACTCACAGATGTACCTGTGGAGCACTTGGATGCTGCATTCCTTGGTGACAGGTGCTGGAGGAGAATTGGAGGTGTTGATGTGAACCAGAGATGGGTGCTAACCAAAGCTTCATCTCACAGCCCTCCAAACTCTAGGCTGAGGATGTTCTCCCCTCTGGAACCCTAAATCTGGAGGCAGGTTTGTAGTTCTAGGCTGGAGCTGTCAAAGCAGGCATCATTCTGACATTTCTGCCCACAAAGGCACTAATTCACATGGGCCACTAGCAGAACTTCAGCACTGTAGAAACCTAAATCAACCTCTTATGATTAATTAGAGGCTTATCTCCACCCTCAGTCTCATCTGTATTTGTCTGGGGATGTGAAAACAGTGTTTCCTTGGCTGATGTCCTATCAGAACAGGGCAAAAAAAAAACCCAGCACACTGATGCCTGACATGAGTGAAGCTTAGAGATGAGGACAGCTAGAGCTCCCCAACTGGAATTTCTGGCTTATCCTTTTACCAGCTCTGAGGTAGAGACAGCCTGGTAGCTGGGAAAACCTTGCCATGGCTTTTCTGAGCTGTAACCCTCCAAAGTGCTTTGCAGCTCTTGAGGCTGACATTTTCCCCCTAGAATTACTTCTTCTGGGTGTGTCCATTTGGAGACTGCCCATCCTCAAGCCATTTTTCAACTTGATTTTGGAGATTAGGTGAATCTCAATAGGAGTGAAACTTGGTTTGGGCTTTAGCTAGGGGGAAAGAAAAACAACAAACCAAACCACCACCCACCCTGAAATGGATGGGCTGGGTCTCAGCCACTATAAATCAGGCTGCTTTGGGTGTTGGGGATTAAGCACCTTGTACAGGCTGAAGATTCTGTTCGAGAGAGAGAGGAATCTACTGGAGAGAGTCCAGCGGAGAACGATGAGGGTGCTGAAGGCACTTGAATACCTTTCCTGTGAAGAAAGGCTGAGAGAACTGGGACTGGTTAGTCTTGAGAAGAGAAGGCTGAGAGGGGACCTTATCAGTGTCTATAAATATCTGAGAGGTGGGTGTCAAGATGAAGGTGTCAGGCTCCTTTTGGTGGTACAAAGGGTACAAGCTGGAACACAGGTCTCCTCTGGACCTGCTCCAGCAGTTCTGCTGCTGCTTATGCTTATTCAGCCAAAAAGATCAGGTATTCCAAGGTGCTCTAGATTCTGCTGCTAGGGTGCCAGCTTTCTGGAATAATGCTGGGATGTGTGTTGTGCTTTATTCCCTGGGCATGTCTGTCCTCCTTACCCCCAGCCAGCAGAGCTGGCTGAAGATTGCAGATCTAATTGGCAAAGACAAAGGATGGAGAGGCTGTGAACAAAACCTGCTGGTGTATCATTTGCATCCTTCTGAATTGCATTGTTTGTGCAGCTGTTCAGCCAAATCCTCCACAGAGTTTATTTTTGTCCACAGAGGAAACGAGGATGAGTTTTTCTCTCTCTCTTAGGGCAGATGCAAGATCAAAGAATTATATATGCAGCTCAGAGAGATCAGCCTGTCAGCTAAACATGTCCTGATGGGGCCAAGATTATGAATAAAGCAACCTGCAGCCACTTCTTGTGTCCCCAGCATAAGGAGGACACAGAGCTGTTGGAGTGAGTCCAAAGGAGGCTAAAAAGATGAACCAAGGGCTGGAGCACCTCTGCTGTGAGGACAGGCTGAGGGAGCTGGGGTGGTTCTGCCTGGAGAAGAGAAGACTCCAGGGAGACATTAGAGCTGCTTTCCAGTACCTGAAGGGGTCCCACAGGAAGGCTGCAGAGGGACTGTTCACAATGGTGTCTAGAGACAGGACAAGGGAGAATGGTTTGAAGCTGAGGGAGAGTAGTGTTAGACTGGAGCTTAGGAAGATGTTATTTCAATATAAGGGTGGTGAGACACTGGAACACGTTGTCCAGGGTGGTTGTGAATGCCTCCTCTGTGGGGGTGTTCAAGGCTAGGTTGGATGAGGCCTTGGGCAGCCAAGTCTAGTTAAGAGGCATCCCTGCCCATGGCAGGAGGTTGGAGTAGAGGACCTCGGAGGTCCCTTCCAACCTAATTTTAAGCATCAAAATGCTTGTGCAGATGTGGCAGGTCTCTTTCAGTTGAAGGCTAGTCTTTGCTGAAGACCTCCTTTCATTTCACCATAGAGGAGAAGAGGAGAGGGTCTGTGTGTTTCAAACACTGATCTACTATTCTCCCAAGAAGAAAAAACCAGCATTTTCCCAAAGATCCATCAGGCAAAATGTACACAGCCTGGGGTTTAGAAACAATTGAACTCTCTTGCTTCCCGTGTGTCACTCACCAGAGCGTTTTAGGGGCTGAGAGCAGGAAGAGGTAGTGATATTTATGGCAAGCTTTTTGCTGGAACTCACACAAGGGTGGGCTTGAGAAACCTGAAGAGTGCTTTTGTGTGCACAGCTAGTCAGCTGTCCGAGGCCAGTGTTTGCTTAGGGATGTTGAGATAATAATTAACAGAGCAGGAAGTGCAGGGCTGGTTGATTTATGCGTGCATGGCATTATGCGTTTGAACTCGGACAGAAACTGGGAAGCCCTGAGAGAGGGCAGATTTATTTATCAAACGTGTAAGGAGCTGAGAATGGGCATAATGTGTCAGTCCAAAGTCCTTCCAGGCTCATATCTTGGACAGTGGCCAGTCAGAGATGCTTAGGGAGCAGTGTGAAGAACAGAACATGACTTATCCTTCCATTAAACCCTCTCAGCTCTGATGATCCATTTCTTGATCTAAGGCCAAGTCTTGCTCCCTGACCAGTGACACCATCCGGCCAGAGAACTGGATTTGGCCTCCTGCATTTCTCCTCAGCATCCCAAGATGGGGATCTGGCTGTCAGCAGTAAAGACAAAAAGTTGTTGCAGCCTGAGAGTTGTGTCATCTTGGTGCAGTGTTTCTCCTCCACCCCCAGCAGAGAAGCCTGGAGCCTGCCTGGCAATCCGTTCCAGTCTCTAAGCTTTTGGCTACTTCACTTGCTGAATCTGGGTCCAATAAGTGATGAGCTCTTAGAGTTGAGTCTTATCCTCACTAAGGGAGGAGATACTTGGCTCAAGAATTTAACATGACTTAGTTCAGAAGAGAGAGCTTCAAAGTGATGCTGGCTTCACAGAGCCCAAGTGTCCCTTGATGCTGATAGGGTAAATGCGCTGGTGGCTCCCATCCCAGTAACCTTCCTGCACTCCTGAGCCCTGTCCTTTGTGGAGATGTTTACTTATGCTCATGTTGATTTCTCTGGGACTCATGTGGCCTGGCCTTAAAACTCCCTTGGAGTCCAAGCAGGGCCTGGAATGGAGATTCATGTCCAAACTTGGAGCAGTTTCAGTCCTGATGGCCTTGGGCCCGTACAGCCCAAGATATACTGGGATGGATCTGCCTGGGTTCAGAGCACCTCCTTTCCCACTGAGTAGCGTTTCAAGGGATCATCTGCTGAAGGTGAGGGATTCCAGACAGAATCACTCTGCTGTAGCCTCAGACAAAGAGCAGGACCTCTGAGCCACGCTTAGTTTGCCTGAAGAGCATGGATTTGAGTCAGAGGGGTCCCTTCCAGAAGGCAGGTTACCCTTGGAAAATGTGAAGCAGAGCTATTCAAAACAGCAAAGTTCCTTCAATTCATTCTCCACTGATGAAGCCAGAGTCCTGTTACATGTGCTACAAAGGATTTCTTAAGTGGTAGCCAAAGAGATTCTTTAAATACTGCTTTAAAAAAAGAAAAAAAAAAATCTTCTTTAATATCTATTTTTTTCTTCTTCACTGAGGATCTGACAAGGTCCTGGCACACTCCCCTGTTTGATGGACAGTATAGAAGAAAGGCTGCTGTGTGCAAGGAGAACAACCCCTAGCACCCAGGTGGGGCTTGCTGCTTGAGAAGGAATTCAGCAGCTTTCCTGTGACAACAGGAAACCCTGACAGAGTGGCTAGCCCCAGGACAGAAGCAGGACCAGCTCTTTCCACCCCAGGTTCAACATGCATTCCAGTCTCCTCCCCCACCACTGTGGCCCTCAAACAAAGCCAGCTTGTCGCAATTAACAACCCTGCCAGAAGAACCTTGGTGCCATCCTTCAGGGCTCTGGCATCCCTGGAGACACTGCTGCTGTAGGTGAATTTCTGAGTCGTGTTTATTAGCTGGATAATTGCCCCACATCCAGCCCTGCCTGTGGCAGAAGGATAGGAGACGGGATCTCATTCAGGGAGGTTCTTGGGCTCATCCCTTGTTCAGGGCCAATTACTTACTGTGTGGTTGGTGCCTCCAACATGTAAAAAAGCCCAATATAAATATCAAATGTCATTATTAAGTAAGGATTAATTATCTTTCTGCTTAGTTTTTGTGCCTCTGGCGCGTGTGCCTCAGATGCATTCAAACTTATTAATTACTGTTATTATGCAGAAGTGATACTGAAACATGATGGTGATAAATTGCTCATGGGAACAGGCTTGAAATGGGGAAGGGGTGGGGGAAACCAACCCTTGGATCTCACAGCTCCCAGCACTGAGGAAATTTCACTTCTGGCTTTGAAGTTGGATTAAACTCAACCATAGCTCTAAGTGCCCCACGGCTTGGGTCCAGTTCTGCTCACCCCTGTGCAGGTGGACAGTGTGATGAGAGATCCTTTGAGGAGAGGCAGCTTCTGGCTGCAGCATCTTACATTCATTATTGTTAGAGTTAGTATTTGCAGGTTTTGTTTGCAGCTGACTTAGCTGAAAACCCATTCCCTCAAGATAAAAAAAGAGAGGGGAGGGGAAGGCAGACTGAGCAGAAAGGAAATGGTCTCGTGTCTAGGAAAGGTGAAATGGTCTCCTGTCTAGGAAAGGCTCTTCTCTGTTGCACCCTGTGATAGGACAAGGGGTAGTGGATATAAACTATAGCACAGGAGGTTCCACCTCAACGTGAGGAGGAAGTTCTTCACTGTGAGGGTCACAGAGCACTGGAACAGACTCCCCAGAGAGGTTGTGGAGTCTCCTCCTCTGGAGACTTTCAAGACCCATGTGGATGTGTTCCTGTGTGACCTGTGCTAGATTCTGTGGCCCTGCTCTGGCAGGGATTTGGACTCTGATCTTTGAAGGTCCCTTCCAACCCCTAACATCCTGTGATCCTATGAAACAGGGCTCTTAGATGAGCAGGAATTGCTTTGCTACCCTCAGTGGGGTTTCTGATAGACAAGAGAGATGCTGCAGGTCCATGTGGTGTGTTCTGGCTGAGGAAGCCAAGCAGAAGGACCCTTAGCCCTTGGTGAAGAGTTGTATCAGGTCCTGGTGAGCCTTCAGCCGGCTCTAGCAACCACAGGGCACAGGAGCCCATGACCTGAGAGAACATCCAGTGGATATTTGACTGTTTGTCTTGAAACATTTGGTTCCTGGGCCATGTTGAGTTCCTGGATTGTGCCAGGTCCACACTTAGCTCTGGCTTCGGTGGTGAGATCCAGCTGGGAGGAGCAGGGCTGGGAAGTCTTAACTTTTGGGGATCTGTAGGAGGAAAAGTAGATGGATCCCTGTCCCCACCAACCAAGCTGTGTGGTTCAACTTATCCTCGACATCTCCTTGCTTTATTGCCGCCTTTGCTTCGCTCGGAGCTTGCTGCTTCCTTTCAGGAGGCTGCCTGCTCCTCCAGCACACGAAGCTCTTACCTGAATGAGCTCAGCTCCTTCTTGGTTCCCTTTTGTTTTGACACTCAGCAGACAGCAGATTTATAGCACTCCCCGAGTCGTAAGTTCATTTGCTTGCTTTATTTACCTTTCAGTGCAGCCCTTTCTGAGCGAGATTTCGTTCTGCCTCCAAGCAGGGCTGACCTGCCAAGAGGAGCTGATCCATAAATCTTTCCTTCCTTTTTCTTTCCTTCCAAAACAGAATTAGCTGAGTTTGCCTGGGAGGAAAACTGTTCTGCCATTGCCTGTAGTCAAACAGTGCAATTAATTAGTGCTTTCCTTTTTCTCTTCCCTCTGTGTCTGCTGTGGGTTGAAAGTAAGCCAGGGAAGAGGGTAAGGGAGAAAAAGATGGAGAAAAGATTTGTTTGAAGTATGTATTTTTAGTTAAAACTATTACAAGGTGACCTGGTTGTGTGGTGGTGCTGTAGCTACTGCATTGTATCTAGTGGCCATAAAAAGTTTAATGGAACCATTCCAGCAGCTGAGGAGAGATTTCAGGTTGGTCTGATGAAAAGCAAGTGTCCCAGTTCCTGCTCATGAGTCTTTGCTTTGTGTTCCCCTTTGTGACCACATGGCTCCATAGCTGGCCATGAAGATGATCCAAAGACTGAAGCACCTCCCCTATGGGGACAGACTGAGAGAGCTGGGTTTGTTCAGCCTGGAGAAGAGAAGGGTCTGGGGAGACCCTAGAGCAACCTTGCAGTACCTGAAGGGGGCTACAGGAGAGCTGGGGAGGGACTTTGTGCAAAGGCAACCCCCCTGCCATGGGCTGGGACACCTTCCACTAGACCAGCTTGCTCAAGGCCTCATCCAGCCTGGCTTTGAGCACCTCCAGGGAGAGGCATCCACAGCCTCCCTGGACAGCCTGTTCCAGTGGCTCACCACTGTTGCAGGCAAAGGAAGAGCTCTTCATTGCCATTCCTCTGCATCTGGGGAGACAGAGCATGTCACAACAGTGCTGAGCAGACAAGAGCTGCTTTCCAGCAGTTAATTTGTTGAAGATTAAGAAATTATTCCATTCTTAGCATCCCATGTCAGTCTAGAAATACCTTTGAACTCTGGGGGATGTGAAGTTGAGACCTAGCCTCATATTTCCTAGCGTTTGGAAGCCAAAGCTTTATTGAGGGTAGGAACTGCACAGATGGTTTAAGGGGAGTCATATTAGTTGTGTACCTAGAGACAATGGACTGGCTCAGCTTCAGCTACCTTTGGACGCTGGGATAACTAGATCCAGAAGAGGACACTGAACTTGGGCTGTTTTCTTTGTGATCCCAGTTTTAGCTAGTGCACTGTGGAGGCTGTTTCTGCTTTGCTCTCTCTGCAGGGAGAGTTGTCTGCCAAAGCACTGTCCGCTTTCTGGCCAGCAGCTTCCCTCCTGCCTCCCAAAACATACCTGCAGCCTTGAAACTCCTCCCTCCCCCAGTCTGTCTGTAAATGCTGTCCTTCCTCAGTGTCCTAAGCATGCTGTGTCCCAGTCAGAAAGCTGAGAAGTCTTGCCTGGGGCTGAGCTGAGCGCCAGCAGATGCTCGCGTTGTTTACGCTGCTTTCTGAAAGCGCCACCACAACTGTTGGTGTCAAACCGTAAGCAAAGGCTTCTCTCACCAGCACAAAGGAGAAACAAGTAGCAGACACTTGGTGTCAACAGCCTCGCAGAGCTGCTCACCACCTGGAGCTCGAAGCAGCTCAGCAGTTGCACGCTGCTGCTTGCACAGAAGCAGAGTGTCCTTTCTCCCCCTGTGGTGAGTTGCTCTCCCTGGAGTCTGGAGATGGTTGTTTTCACTAGTGGTGATTCATGGGAAGGGTTTCACAACCCTGCTGCTGCTGTAATATGTTCCTTTCCACCATCCCTTTTATCTCAGGATCTCAGAATAGTTGATGTGCATTCAACTCCAAGCCATGTTTTACCACCAGTGAAGTAGGCAAGGATGGTTCCCATTTTGCGGGTGAGGTAAACTGAGGCAGGGAGCAAGAAAATGCCTTGCCCAAGACTGTGTGTGTTGGTTGCAAAGATGTCTGGAGTGGTGTTGGGCAATGATTGTCCATTTCCCATGCATGGCCCTATTCCCCTGCCCAGATTTTAAAGGAGCATTTGATTTCCTGGGGCTAAGGCTGAGCAGAGATCTGTCTCTAGCTGTAAATCCAGAGGATCTCATGTGAATCAGAACTTCCTCTAGTGTGTGCAAGCGTTGAGATTTGTCATCCCTGACTGGCCCTGGCCTGAAAGGATTGGAGCAGAACTGGTTTGGGTTTCAGGGCTGGTGTTGGCTGGCTGGTGTAAGATGTAGAGTTAAGAGTGAATGAAGAACTCTGATTCCCATTTGATCATCCTCATTATCCTGTGTAGTCAAAGGGGTCAGTATAGAGTGCAGAGGAGGGAAGTGTGACTCATCTTGACTCTTCCAGTGAGATGGATCGTCACTTGGATTGTCACAGCCTTCTCCTACAGACTCCATCATCTGTTGCCTCTCAAGGGAGATGAGGGAAGTGTCTCAGGTGAACCCTATCCTAGTGCCTGTCAAGAAGGAGTATAAGCAGGAACCCAGGAAGTTCCACCTCAACATGAGGATAAATTTTACAGTGAGGGTGCTAGAGCCCTGGAGCAGGCTGCCCAGAGAGGCTGGGGAGTCTCCTTCTCTGGAAACTTCCAAAGCCCATCTGTGTGATCTGCCCTCGGTCACCGTGCTTTGGTAGGGGGATGATCTCCAGAGGTTCCTTCTAATCCAAAACATTCTGTGCTTCTGTGATTGAACATGTGAAAGGCAGAGCCAGGCAAAGCGTTCCTCTCTCCAGTGCTCCCAGTACTTAACCACATTAGAATAGAATAGAGTAAACCAGGTTGGAAAAGACCTTTGAGATCATCAAGTCCAACCTATCACCCAGCACCATCTGATCAGCTAAACCATGGCACCAAGTGCCTCATCCAGTCTCTTCCTAAACACCTCCAGGGATGGTGACTCTACCACCTCCCTGGGCAGCACATTCCCATGGCCAATCTCTCTTTCTGTGAAGAACTTCTTCCTAACATCCAGCCTAAACCTCTCCTGATGGAGCTTGAGGCTGTGTCCTCTGTTCTGGTGCTGCTTACCTGGGAGAAGAGACAAAACCCCACCTGGCTACAACCTCCCTTCAGGGAGTTGTAGAGAGCAAGAAGGTCTACCCTGAGCTTCCTCTTCTCCAGGCTAAACACCCCCAGCTCCCTCAGCCTCTCCTCACAGGGCTGTGCTCCAAACCCCTCCCCAGCTTTGTTGCCCTTCTCTGGACACCTTCCAGCAACTCAACATCTTTCCTAAACTGAAGGGCCCAGAACTGGACACAGGACTCCAGGTGTGGGCTAACCAGTGCTGAGAACAGGGGCACAATGACCTCCCTGCTTCTGCTGGCCACACTGTTCCTGATGCAGGCCAGGGTGCCTTTGGCCTTCTTGGCCACCTGGGCACACTGATGGCTCATGTTCAACCCCTGAACTGCTCTTTACCCACCTCTGCTTCCCTCCCTGCCAGGTTCTCCTTCTCTGAGGACATATCCTCTCATCTCCGTCATCACCAGGCAGCCCTCTGTGGTCCCTCACCTTGTGCCGGCTGCCGCCAGCTCGCGTGTGCTGCCAGCCCAGCCCTGCTCGGGCAGCGGGAGCTCGGAGGCCCCAGCCGGCGAGACCCACGGCAGCAGCGAGTCGGAGGCCGAGCAGCCGGCGCCTCGCCTGAAGAAGCCGCGCCGCAGCAGGACCATCTTCACCGAGCTCCAGCTGATGGGCTTGGAGAAGAAGTTCCAGAAGCAGAAGTATCTCTCCACCCCTGACAGGTAGGTCAGCCTCTTACACTGGTGGGAAAAGCAGGGAGCAGAAGGGCTGCTCTGGCCCAGCTGTTCCCGCAGCGAGCGCACCCTGGCCCTGCCGTGCAGTCTCCTCTCTTCCCGCAGCGAGCGCACCCTGGCCCTGCCGTGCAGTCCTCTCTTCCTGCAGCGAGCGCACCCTGGCCCTGCCGTGCAGTCTCCTCTCTTCCCGCAGCGAGCGCACCCTGGCCCTGCCGTGCAGTCTCCTCTCTTCCCGCAGCGAGCGCACCCTGGCCCTGCCGTCTCCTCTCTTGCAGTCTCCTCTCTTCCCGCAGTCTCCTCTATTCCCGCGCACCCTGGCCCTGCCGTGCAGTCCTCTCTTCCTGCAGCGAGCGCACCCTGGCCCTGCCGTGCAGTCTCCTCTATTCCCGCAGCGAGCGCACCCTGGCCCTGCCGTGCAGTCTCCTCTATTCCCGCAGCGAGCGCACCCTGGCCCTGCCGTGCAGTCTCCTCTATTCCCGCAGCGAGCGCACCCTGGCCCTGCCGTGCAGTCTCCTCTATTCCCGCAGCGAGCGCACCCTGGCCCTGCCGTGCAGTCTCCTCTATTCCCGCAGCGAGCGCACCCTGGCCCTGCCGTGCAGTCTCCTCTCTTCCCGCAGCGAGCGCACCCTGGCCCTGCCGTGCAGTCTCCTCTCTTCCCGCAGCGAGCGCACCCTGGCCCTGCCGTGCAGTCTCCTCTCTTCCCGCAGCGAGCGCACCCTGGCCCTGCCGTGCAGTCTCCTCTATTCCCGCAGCGAGCGCACCCTGGCCCTGCCGTGCAGTCTCCTCTATTCCCGCAGCGAGCGCACCCTGGCCCTGCCGTGCAGTCTCCTCTATTCCCGCAGCGAGCGCACCCTGGCCCTGCCGTGCAGTCTCCTCTATTCCCGCAGCGAGCGCACCCTGGCCCTGCCGTGCAGTCTCCTCTATTCCCGCAGCGAGCGCACCCTGGCCCTGCCGTGCAGTCCTCTAGCTCCACAGAGATGCTTCTGCCATTGGCTGAGGGCATGGACAGGTGACCAGATCCAATTTCAAGGCTCACTTCCTGAGTTCCTGGGATCAAAGGTGACAGAGTAGATTATATCAATGCCACATAGTGATACATGTGCTTGCCAGCAGGCATCCTGACTCAGGAAGTCCAGAGCTTCTAGGAGCCCTTCTGTCTTCTCATTCCTGCTGCACTCTTGATTGGATGGGGCCTTGAGCAACCCCTGGTCTAGTTCCAATCCCCTGCCCATGAAAGGAGGTTGGAACTAGATGGTCTTTAAGGTCCCTTCCAACCCAAACCATTCCATGAGTGTGTCTCTGAGTCTGAGCTGTCCCACCTGCAGATCTTGCTTGGCTCTGTGGGGCACTTGCCTGCTGTCGTGGAGGATTTCCAGCTCCATTACCAAACTGCCACCTGCATGGTGCTGTCACCTGTGGGGAGGGATAAAGAGTTATTTCTGAGCTGGGGTTTAATGTGGAAATAATGAATGGTTTGAGATGAGCTTGCATAGGTTGGAGATTTGTGGAGGATGAGCTGGGATTATGGGCTGTCTGCCACATATACCCTGAAGCTAAAGACTCAAAGAATAAATGCATTTATAAGCCTGAATTGCCTATAATAGCAGAAGGCATAAGAAATTAATAGATTTAGATGTGCTGCTGAGAAAGTGTGATTCTCCTTGGTGTGTGGGCAGAGTAGAAGAAACGTGCCCCAGAATGCAGCACTTGCAAAGGCAGACTGCTGCTGGGTGGCTGGGCTCTCACGTGTGCACTTCAGACACCACAGACCTGTCTTTTCAGGGGTGTGATGTACCAGTTCCTCCCTGTTTCAGAGCCAAATGTGGCGTGCCAGTAGTTGGAGCACAGCAGGATTGTGTTCAGAGAAGGGCAATGGAGCTGGTGAAGGGTCTGGAGAACAGGGTTGGTGAGGAGCAGTTGAGGGAACTGGGGGCTTTTAGCTTGAAGGCTGAGGGGAGACCTCATTGCATGCTGAAGCTCCCTGAAAGGAGGTTGGAGCGAGGTGGGGATTGGTCTCTTCTCTCTAATATCAGGTGATAGAATGAGAGGAAATGGCCTGAAATTGTACCAGGTTGGAGATTAGGAACAATTGCTTTGCTGCAAGAGTGGTCAGGCACTGGAACAGGCTGCCCAGGGAGGTGGTGGAATCACCATCTCTGGAGGTGTTAGAGAAACTTGTGGCCATGGAATCTCTCAAAACAACACATTAGAAACACAAATCATAGACTGGTTTGGGTTGGAAGGCACCTTAAAGATCTAGTTTCAACCTCCTGCCATAGGAAGGGACACCTCCTACTAGGTTGCTTAAGGCCCCATCCAACCTGGCTTTGAACACTTCCAGGCTTGGAGTCTCCACAGGCTCTCAGGGCATCTTGTTCCAGTGCCTCACCACCATGATGGTGAAGAATTTCCTCCTAACGCCTCATTTCAGTCCATCCTCTTCTAGTTTGAAGAAGGTGGAGAAGCCATCACCTCTCCTTCTGTCACTCCATGCCTTTGTAAAAAGTCCCTCCCCAGCCAAGAGCCTCTTGCTCTGGAAGTCCCACTGCTGCCTGCTCTTACAGCACTGGATTAGCAGCATCTGAGCTCTTCCTTGTCCTCTCTAAACTCACTTCAGTGTCTCTTTTGTCTCCCAGGCTCGACCTAGCCCAGTCATTGGGGCTGACTCAGCTACAGGTGAAGACGTGGTACCAGAACCGTCGGATGAAGTGGAAGAAAATGGTAGGTGGCTCATTGCCAGTGCTCCATGGCCCTTAGAAATGACTTTAGAAGAACAGGTTTGGAAGCTGAGCATGGACTGAAGTCAGTTTAAACCACATTCTGGCTTACTCTTGACTCCTTTTCATAGAAACACACCCTTTTGTTTAAAACCTTCATGCTGCAGCATAGGTGGTGGGCTAGAGGGGACCATGGGCAGTAGGAAGAATACAAAGCATAGGGATGAAAGAAATAAGACTACAGAGGGAAGAGCCAAAATACCTCCCTCTGCATTTTTTGGCATTCCTGTGATCTTAGTGCTTGTGGGATTGGTTATGTGCATAGACAAAAAAGGTTCCATTGCTCTATGGCAACCAGTGCCCAGTGCAGTCCTGAGAGGCAGTATCCTTAATTCTGGCTTTTTGTAGCTGCCCTTCACTTCCGTCCCTTATTCTCAGGGAACATTCCCTTACTGAGGTCTCTTTTCCAGTTAAAAATCCTTTTAGAAAGCACAACTGTCTGATCAATCCTGGTGGGAACCACGGTGCTGTGGCATTCTGCAGTGGAGATGTTTATGTATTCTGATCTGGGAGAGGAGATGCAGTTCTGGGCTGTGTCTCTGACTGCATGTGACAGCTGCAGACCTTGCTGCCACTTAAAACAAAATTGGGGTTAGCCTGGCTGCAGATCTTTGGTTGGAAGTGTTCTGTTGCTGCAGTGATGGTGTGAAGGGAGAGGGAATTAAACATAGGAGCAGAGCTGGCTTGCTGACTCCTGCCTTGTACTCAGATGAGAGGGCTTTTATTGCAGATGTTACCAAGGAAAAGGCTGTTTCAGAAGGCAGAGAGGCTGTAGGACAGGAAACCCTGGCTAAGGTTTCTGGCTCTTCTTGCCTGGGCTTCGAATAAAGGGGACCATGTGGCTAAAGCAAAGACTCTTCTGGGAAGGTTCAAGCCTGAGTGGGAAACTGCAATGTCCTCCCTTCAAGAGGGGACTGGACATGGTGCCAAGTCTTCTCAGGTTGGACTCGATGATCTTCAAGGTCTCTTCCAACCTTGGTGATACTGTGATACTGTGATAATTACTGTGATACTGTAAAGCAAAGACTAGGTTGTCTTCTCTGCAGTTTGAGGACTCGGTTTCTAGGTTGCTTTTGGACCTCCTGTAGGAACTGATCTTCAGAGTTCTGGGTATCATTTGCATTTCATCTTCTTGACGTGAGAAGATGAGGGAGCTCCATGAGTGCAGGCTGAAGTGGTAACCAGGTCATGCAGCAACTCTGAGGTCAAAGCCAAGTTTCATCCTTCTCTACAGGATGTCTTAGAGCAGCAGAGTTCAGATCAGCAATAAGACAAGGGGGAATGGCTTGAAGCTGAGGGAGAGCAGGTTTAGACTGGATTTAGGAAGAAGTTCTTCAGTAGAAGAGTGGTGAGGCTCTGGAATAGGCTCCCCAGGGATGCTGTGGATGCCTCCTCCCTGGAGGTAGAATAGAATAGAATTAACCAGGTTGGAAGAGACCTTTGAGATCATCAAGTCCAACCTATCACCCAACACCATCTAATACTAAACCATGGCACCAAGCACCCCATCCAGTCTCTTCCTAAACACCTCCAGTAATGGTTACTCCACCACCTCCCTGGGCAGCGCATTCCCATGGCAAATAACTCTATGAAGAACTTCTTCCTAACATCCAGCCTAAATCTCCCCTGGCACAGCTTGAGACTGTGTCCTCTTGCTCTGGTGCTGGTTGACTGGGAGAAGAGACCAACCCCCTCCTAGCTACAGCCTCCCTTCAGGTAGTTGTAGACAGCAATAAGGTCTCCTCTGAGCTTCCTCTTCTCCAGGCTAAGTAACCCCAGCTCCCTCAGCCTCTCCTCACAGGGCTGTGCTCCAAACCCCTCCTCAGCTTTGTTACCCTTCTCTGTCTTCAAGGTCAGGCTGCATGAGGCCTTGAGCAGCCAAGTCTGGCTGAGAGGTGTCTGTGCCCATGGTGGTGAGGTTGAAGCAGATGATCTCTAAGGTCACCCTCAACCTAAGCCATTGATTCTGTGATGCTGATGGTTCATCTCTTTGCTCCAGGTGCTGAAGGGTGGCCAGGAAGCCCCAACGAAGCCCAAAGGCCGTCCGAAGAAAAACTCCATTCCCACCTTGGAGGAAATCGAAGCGGAAGAGAAAATGAACAGCCAGGCTCAGAGTCAGGAGCTGGAGGGATCTCAAACTCCCGAGGAACCTAAAGTGACAGAGGAGAAGCCAGAAGTCCCTTTGGAGACAGAGAAGTCTCCAGAACATATAGCAGAGCCCTGTCCAGAGGAAGCTACGCCATTGAGTTAAAAGGGAAAGGAAGGAGGGGGAAAAGAAAAGCAAAAAGGAAAGATAAAAACCAAAACCAAATCTATATATGTGTATATATATATTTAAATATGTATGTAATGGTGGCTTTGTACATATATATATAAATATATATATATATATATGTAGAGCTTGTGTAGAAGTCTAAAGATTGGTCACATTGTGCCTTTGGGAATCAGCCATCATGGGCCGTGGTGGAGCCAAGAGGTGTGAGTGGTGATGAGCTGTCCCTCCTAGGGTGTGTCTGAGCTTCCTGCAGGTAGTGACAGACACCTGGGTCTGTTTCCAGAGAAAAGCCAATGTCTAGAAAGCCAAGAGAGCTCCTGGCAAAGAAAGGAGGAGTCGAGGGCTCCTTTCGTGCTATGGGAGGCAGGTGGGACTGCTGGCAGGTTCGGTGTGTGTGCTTGAATTGATGCTTTGAGTGGCTACTCACAGACGAGGGACAGCTGAGAACTGGGGAGCTCTGAAAGCACAAAATCAGCCTCTAACCAGCACTAATTTCTCTTAGGGATGGGGCCCAGCTGAAACAATCTTAGGAAGGAGTTTGAGCTGCAGAAGGTTTGCTTTGGCCCAGGGAAGAGCAAAGCTCCCGAAGCGAGGTCAGCAGTCAGACTTCATCTCCTGTGGTGGTTGGGGTGCCACGTCTGTGAATTTGCAGTGATCCAGGATAAAACTTGGGCTGAGAGGAGCAGGGTTTGGGTTTTGAGTCGGCTCCAGAAGCTTTGGGATGCTTGGATCTGGGATTTTGTTTTTTGCTTTGGGCCCACTTCTCATTTTCGGTAGGGTTTGGTCCTTTTATTTTGTTTTGTTTGTTTTCTTTTGGGGTTTTTTGGTTTTTGTTGTTGGGTTGGTTTTTTTCTTTTTAAAGAACCTTTCGATGTGTTCAGGGTTTGGGGAGAATGCTGGATTTAAGGAGGTGCTGTAGGAAGTTGGTGTTTTGTTGAAGGTGCGTGCCAAGAAGAGATGTGCATCGTGTTTCATAGAGTCTTGTCAAGGGTGCGTTTTGCCCAAAGGCTGCAAGAGATGTATTGAGATAACCTTTATTTTTTAATTAAAAGTTAAATATATAAAGAAAACTTCTTGTTGTGGTGGTTGCTGCTGCTTCCCCCTGAGTGCCAGGCACAGCCTTTTCTAGGCTCCTCCTGTTGTGAGACACCCTGAAGGAAAGGGGAGTCGTCGCCTCCCGTCGCACCGCTGTGGTGCCGCAAGCGCTCTGCGGACGTTATTGGAGCGTCCTGCTGAGGTAGGTGAGGGATTCTCAGAGATGCATAGAGTGGGTTGGGTTGGAAGGGACCTGAAAGGTCATCTAGTTCCAGCCCCCCTGCCATGTTCATGCCACCTTGCTGTTTTCTCTCACCTCCCTTCCTGCAGATATATTTGGACATCAAATCAATGGGACTTGGTGACTCTGTGGAGATCATAGAATCACAGAATGGTTTGGGTTGGAAGGGACCTGAAAGGTCATCTAGTTCCAGCCCCCCTGCCATGTTCATTTCATGCCACCTTGCTGTTTTCTCTCACCTCCCTTCCTGCAGATATATCTAGACATCAAATCAATGGGACTTGGTGACTCTGTGAAGATCATAGAATCACAGAATGGTTTGGGTTGGAAGGGACCTGAAAGGTCATCTAGTACCAGCCCCCCTGCCATGTTCATGCCACCTTGCTGTTTTCTCTCACCTCCCTTCCTGCAGATATATTTGGACATCAAATCAATGGGACTTGGTGACTCTGTGGAGATCATAGAATCACAGAATGGTTTGGGTTGGAAGGGACCTGAAAGGTCATCTAGTTCCAGCCCCCCTGCCATGTTCATTTCATGCCACCTTGCTGTTTTCTCTCACCTCCCTTCCTGCAGATATATTTGGACATCAAATCAATGGGACTTGGTGACTCTGTGAAGATCATAGAATCACAGAATGGTTTGGGTTGGAAGGGACCTGAAAGGTCATCTAGTACCAGCCCCCCTGCCATGTTCATGCCACCTTGCTGTTTTCTCTCACCTCCCTTCCTGCAGATATATCTAGACATCAAATCAATGGGACTTGGTGACTCTGTGAAGATCATAGAATCACAGAATGGTTTGGGTTGGAAGGGACCTGAAAGGTCATCTAGTTCCAGCCCCCTGCCATGTTCATGCCACCTTGCTGTTTTCTCTCACCTCCCTTCCTGCAGATATATCTAGACATCAAATCAATGGGACTTGGTGACTCTGTGAAGATCATAGAATCACAGAATGGTTTGGGTTGGAAGGGACCTGAAAGGTCATCTAGTTCCAGCCCCCTGCCATGTTCATGCCACCTTGCTGTTTTCTCTCACCTCCCTTCCTGCAGATATATTTGGACATCAAATCCATGGGACTTGGTGACTCTGTGGAGATCATAGAATCACAGAATGGTTTGGGTTGGAAGGGACCTCCAAAGGTCATCCAATCCAACCCCCAGCAGTCAGCAGGGACATCTTCCACTGGATCACGTTGCTCAGAGCCTTGTTGAGCCTGACCTTGAATATCTCCAGAGATGAGGCCTGCACCATCTCCCTGGGCAACCTGTTCCAGCACCCTCAGAGTAAAGAACTTCCTAATGTCCAATCTAAATCTACCCTGCTCTGGTTTCAAACTGTTGCCCCTCTTCTGGGTTGGTGGTGACACACACAGATCTCCACTGACATATGCAGGGAGTGTTGAGTGAGGAGGAAGAGTTTCTTTTTTTCCCCTGGTTTCTTGCTCAGTGATGTTTGGAAACCTTTAATTCCACCTCCATACCAGCTCTGCAATGGGCTCCTGCAGCATGGTGCGACTCAGTGAAGCCATGGAACGCTGCAACCAGCTTTGAAAAGGCATCTGCAGGTGGGCATCAAATCCTAAACCAAATTCACCAGAACTGGGCAAAGCTGAGGCCTTGAGCAACCTAGGCTAGTGGAAGGTGTCCCTCCCCGTGGCAGGGGGTTGGAACTAGATGATCCTTAAGGTCCCTTTCAACCCAAATCATTCTATGAATGCCAGATGGCATTTGCTGCCATTTAGCTCTTCTATGGCACCAGTGTGATGCAAATGGCAGAAAGGATTTCCCTCTGGCCTGTGGTGTGGCAAACACAACCTGCGAGCTACAAAGTCTTTCCTTCACCCTTAAAGTGCATCACAGTTTGTCTCTCTGAACCATTTTTCCTTCCAGAGAACCCTGCTGTGCTCAGGTCAAGCTCGGTGAAGAGTCAGGGGTGATGGAGCAGGGTTTTGGTGCTCGGCCAAAGTATATTATTGCACATTCTTTCTCTCTGGATGGCTTCCCCCCCCCCCCTCTCCCCCTCCCCATTACTCTTTCCAGGCTTGTGCTCCAGTTCAAAACCTGCAACTTCATTTCAGTTCAACGAGGCCTATGGCCTGTTTACCCAGGAGTGAGATGCGATGCTCCTCTGTTGTTCTTGGATAGTAGCAGCAGCACTGTTAGCTCAGAATAAAACATCTCCACAAGCCTTCCAGTAGTGCTGGAGGAGGGTGAAGAGAGCAATTGACTGGAAATAATTTGTCTAATGAGTTCCACCATCAGACTGGGAGAGTCTGTGTCAGGTTTGCTTGGAAGCCTGAGGAAGTTAATTAAATTGTGTGTGTGGATTGTTCCAGAAACAAAGCTGCTGGTTAGGAAAGGCATCAAAGAGACTTGAACTGCTCTAAGTGGAAGCAGCTCCTGGTGAAGCTTCCAAACTTCAGAAGTGTGTTTTAAACAGAGCATTTCACGCTGAGAGGGTTGTGTTTTAAACACAGCTGCTCAGCCTGGAGAAGAGAAGGCTCCAGGGAGGCCTTAGAGCAGCCTTCCAGTACCTGAAGGGGCTCCAGGAAAGCTGGGCAGGGACTTTTGACAAGGGCTGGGAGTGCCAGGATGAGAGGGAACAGCTTTGAACTGGAAGATGGGAGATTCAAACTGGAGATTAGGAAGAAATTCTTTCCAGTGAGGGTGGGGAGACACTGGAACAGGTTGCCCAGGGAGGTTGTGGATGCCCCCTCCCTGAAAGTATTCAAGGCCAGGTTGGATGAAGCCTTGAGCAACTTGGGCTGGTGGGAGGTGTCCCTGCCCATAATGGGGAGCTAGATGATCTTGAAGGGCTCTTCCAATCCAAACCATTCTATAACTCTGAAATTCCAATGTACATAATCATAGAATCAGCGAGGTTGGAAAAGGACCTCAGGGATCATCAAGTCCAACCTGTCACCCAACACCATATAATCAACTAAACCATGGCACCAAGTGCCACATCCAGTCCCTTTTTGAACACCTCCAGGAATGGTGACTCCACCACCTCCCTGGGCAGCACATTCCAGTGGCCAATTCCTCTTTCTCCTTTGTGCTCCAGACACAAACTGTGCCAGGGGAAGTTTAGGCTGGAGGTGAGGAGAAAGTTCTTCCCAGAAAGAGGAATTGAGTAGAGTAGAATTGACCAGGTTGGAAGAGACCTTTGCGATTGAGTCCAACCTATCACCCAACACCACCTAATCAACTCAACCACGGCACCAAGCACCTCATCCAGTCTCTTCCTAAACACCTCCAGTGATGGTGACTCCACCACCTCCCTGGGCAGCACATTCCCATGGCAAATAACTCTAAGAAGAACTTCTTCCTAACATCCAGCCTAAATCTCCCCTGGCACAGCTTGAGACTCTGTCCTCTTGTTCTGGTGCTGCTTGCCTGGGAGAAGAGAGCAACCCCAACTCCCTTCAGGTAGTTGTAGACAGCAAGGAGGTCTCCCCTGAGCCTCCTCTTCCCCAGGCTAGCCAACCCCAGCTCCCTCAGCCTCTCCTCACAGGGCTTGTGCTCCAAACCCCTCACCAGCTTTGTTGCCATTTCCCACTTCCCAGATTGAACATAATTGTTTCTGACTCAGTGGGAACAGTTCCAGTGATGATTTTTTGTTCTGTTAATCCCACTCTAATCACTTTATGAGTCAATCATGGAGGGGGGATGGGGGGGGGGGGGGAGTGCAATGCTCTAAGCTGTCTGGGCTAGTTCTTGATGAGCCCCTGAGACACTGGAGATGGTTTTTGTGTTCCTCTGTTGGATCAGCAGCGATCTCAGCATCTTCATTTCCCAGTGTGATTTATTGAAGTGCAGAATTAGCTCTTGAAATTCTATCTGGTACTTGCTCACCTTGAGTTGCTGTCGCTGGCTTGCCTGGTAATCTCTTGAATGCTCAGGGAGAGCACGTCCAGAGTGTGTTAGATGGACAGGGAGCAGCAGGGGACAAATGGTAAAACCATGGAATCATCCCACAGCTCAATCTTTTCCTCTCTGTTCTGGGTTAGGTCTGCAGCTGGACCTGAACATTTTCATCCCAGCCACTGCTGGCTGCCAGCTGCTCCTTTGCCTCTCCTTGTAGGGATTTCCTCTTCTTTTGCAGCTTCCTCTCCCTCTTTTTGCCTTTTTTCCTCTTCTTCATGGTTTTCCACCTTCTTTTGTGGTTTCCTCTCTTCTTATAGGGCTCTCCCCCTTGGTTTGGGGTCTGCCTCCTCTTTCTTTCCCCCCTTGGTTTGGGGTCTGCCTCCTCTTTCTTTTTCCCCCCCCTGGTTTGGGGTCTGCCTCCTCTTTCTTTCCCCCTTGGTTTGGGGTCTGCCTCCTCTTTCTTTCCCCCTTGGTTTGGGGTCTGCCTCCTCTTTCTTTCCCCCCTTGGTTTGGGGTCTGCCTCCTCTTTCTTTCCCCCCTTGGTTTGGGGTCTGCCTCCTCTTTCTTTCCCCCTTGGTTTGGGGTCTGCCTCCTCTTTCTTTCCCCCCTCTGCCTCCTCTTTCTTCCCCCCTTGGTTTGGGGTCTGCCTCCTCTTTCTTTCCCCCCTTGGTTTGGGGGCCTCCTCTTTCTTTCTGGGGTCTGCCTCCTCTTTCTTTCCCCCCTTGGTTTGGGGTCTGCCTCCTCTTTCTTTCCCCCCTTGGTTTGGGGTCTGCCTCCTCTTTCTTTCCCCCCTTGGTTTGGGGTCTGCCTCCTCTTTCTTTCCCCCTTGGTTTGGGGTCTGCCTCCTCTTTCTTTCCCCCCTTGGTTTGGGGTCTGCCTCCTCTTTCTTTCCCCCCTTGGTTTGGGGTCTGCCTCCTCTTTCTTTCCCCCTTGGTTTGGGGTCTGCCTCCTCTTTCTTTCCCCCCCTTGGTTTGGGGTCTGCCTCCTCTTTCTTTCCCCCCTTGGTTTGGGGTCTGCCTCCTCCTCTTTCTTTCCCCCCTTGGTTTGGGGTCTGCCTCCTCTTTCTTTCCCCCTTGGTTTGGGGTCTGCCTCCTTTCTTTCCCCCCCCTTGGTTTGGGGTCTGCCTCCTCTTTCTTTCCCCCCTTGGTTTGGGGTCTGCCTCCTCTTTCTTTCCCCCCTTGGTTTGGGGTCTGCCTCCTCTTTCTTCCCCCCTTGGTTTGGGGTCTGCCTCCACTGGGCTCATTTTCCAGTGAAATGCAAAGAATTCAGCAACTCTTCCCCTGTCCTTTGGTCTGACCTGAAATAAGCTTCAAAGGCTGGGCTGGAGAAAGCTGCCTGAGTTTAACTTCTGCAGGGGGCTGTGGTGATGCCCAGCTCTTGTGGCTGTGAGGTTTAGTTGGTTTAGTTGCTTCTTGCTTCCTGACACTCAGAGAGAACATCTAAAGTCTCTTTTTGGGCACCCTTGCTCCAAAGCATAGCCAAAGTGTAGTGGCAAGAAGCCTTCCTTCATGAGGGAATAAACATTCATCAACAGAGTGACAGCAAAGAGCTTTCCAAGCACCTTTGTGCTGCTCCTGAAGATACTTTTCCTCTTTTAAGAGGCTGTTGGCTCTTCTGCCTCCCAGACACCAAGATCTCCTGTCCTAGGATGCTTGTCACTTATTGGAGGAGCCTGATGGGAGACAAGGTTCAATCCCCTGAGGGCTGAACCTTGCTGATGTTCAGGGGTGTTGAGCTTCCAGTTCCAACAGCAAGGAACAAGCCCTGGTGTCGCAATCCCAGCTGCCCTACAGGGATGGAAGAGGCTCATATCCGGAGTTCTGGCTGGGACCCACCTTGTCTTGTAGCCACTGTTTAGGTAATGCTGCAAAGCACTGAGCTCATCCTGGGAGATGCTGAAGTTCCCCCGAGTCCCAGCTTAAAAAACAATGTCTTGGGTTAACTCCAGGTTGGTATTTGGGTGGGATGTTGCTTTCCCCTTCTCTCCATCATGGTTTGGAAGCAGAGGGGGAAGAGGGAGCACGGAGGGGTGAGGGGGAAGAGGGAGCACGGAGGGGTGAGGGGGAAGAGGGAGCACGGAGGGGTGAGTGGAAAAAGAAGGGAGAAAGGAGGTGAAGGGAAAGCAAAGGTGAGAAGCTCAAGTGCATCAAACTACACCATAAAACCTGGGGAGCAAAATAATCATGTTGAGAAGTCAGCTTTTGGCAGGGGGGACTAGATTTGGACAGAGATTTCTCTGGGTTTGTGCATGCAAGGATGACAAAGGGCAGGGTTTGCTTTAGTCTCTTCTTATGGTGTAGAGGTTAAGATGTAGCTGAGGAAAGAAACAGATTTAGGCTGCAGGATTTGAGCCCAATTGCCTTGACAAAGGCCTGGGTGAAGCCTGGATCCTGAGGATCTTAGAAGGCCATCCTGTAAGAACCTGGCTCCCTTCTTCCCAAGGTCTGCTACTGCCAGGGAAGATTTATCAGGCTTCCCTGTAAGCTAGAGAAGAGGCAGTTTTGGGGCATGAATATTTGGAGTACCTACATTAATCCCCCCCAACCAGATCTCGTGTGATTCCTAGGCTTATCCTAGCTCCTTCCCATGTTTTTAGTCTCTCTGAGCTCCCTGTCCCAGTGCAATGGGAATAATTAAGCCTTTAGCACGGCTGTGACTGCTAGGAAGGAAGCCTCTTATCACTGCTGGGATCTGTAGGTGCCAAAAGGGAGAGGTTTAACCCCTCCAGGCTGTCCTGACAAGTCAGTTAACTGCTGGAAACACTGAAGCTCTTGTTTCCTCAAACAGTTGGGAGTAATAGAGTCACTGACTAAGAGAGGCACCTGAAATCATCCTGCTCCTGGACAGCCTACACGCATGCAGCTGGGAGGAGGGCTGTTGCTTGGGTTGTTGTGGGGTTGTTTTTTTAACCCCCTCAAGAGATCATTGGAATGTGCTGCCCGGGGAGGTGTTGGAGTCCCCATCCCTGGAGGTGTTCAGGAGGGGATTGGACGTGGCACTTGGTGCCACGGTTTAGTCATGAGGTCTGTGGTGACAGGTTGGACTTGATGATCTTTGAGGTCTCTTCCAACCTTGGTGATTCTGTGTGAACTTCTGTGTGATCAGTGAGCAAAGAATTTATCAGAAAGAAACTTCATAAGCCAAAATTTCCTGGGGAAGAAGGCAGCTGAGCGTGCCAGAGCCCGACCAAAACCAGAGGCAGCAATGGTTACCCCTGGGGCAAATGCTTCTCATATTTGCATAAACCTAAAGGAGCTAAACCCTTGTAGAGACAACAGCAGCAAAATCTCTCAGGCCCTTTATGCTTCCCATAGGGTCTTCCCCACACAGTGGCTGGCACTGTTGGCAGGTGGTGGATGTGACAAGTTCTTGGATGCTTCAGACTTCCCTGTTTTCACCACACCCAGAGCCCAGCTCTTCATGCCACCTGATTCTAATGGTGTGCAGATGCTTACGAGGAGCTCGGGAGGGTTTGGCTTAGGGTGCAGGACATCCTGCACCTCTGCAAGCTGTCAGAGAGGCTCTTGGAGCGAGTGAATGAAATTAAAGCAGGTCTGAAAGGCATGAAAACAGCAGGACCTGCTCTTTGAGACAGGCTCTGCAGATTAAGAAGAGACTGGATGGGGCACTTGGTGCCATGGTTTAGTTGATCAGATGGTGTTGGGTGATAGGTTGGAATTGATGATCTCTGAGGTCTTTTCCAACGTGGTCCCCCTACTCTCTACTCCCTTCTCTACTCCCTTCTCTACTCCTTCTCTACTCCCTTCTCTACTCCCTTCTCTACTCCCTTCTCTACTCCCTTCTCTACTCCCTTCTCTACTCCCTTCTCTACTCCCTTCTCTACTCCCTTCTCTACTCCCTTCTCTACTCCCTTCTCTACTCCCTTCTCTACTCCCTTCTCTACTCCCTTCTCTACTCCCTCTCTCTACTCCCTTCTCTACTCCCTTCTCTACTCCCTTCTCTACTCCCTTCTCTACTACTCCCTTCTTGTGGCTCTCAGGTAGTTTGTAGTAAGTTAATACTCAGGAGGGAAGATCCTTTTTAAAGCCAGATCCCACCACTGCTCTTTATGAAGCTCTCCTGGTGCCTGTGGAGAATACAGGCTCTCCTGGATGTCTGGTAGATAAATGAGAACCAAACAAGCTGGAAGTGGTGGATGAAAAGGGCTAAATGCTCCAATAGGTCACAGGACAGGGGGTTCTTACTGACAGCTCTTCTCCTAGGAGATTCTGGCAGCAGCTCAGTGAGAAGAGCCAAGCTTGTCCCCCCTCACATACAACCAGAGAGCAGCAGGGCTTGGAAGAGACCTCTGGAGCCCAACCTGGGGTCACCTAAAGCAGGTCACAGCTGAACACATCCAGATGGGTCCTTAAAGTCTCCTGAGAAGGAAACTCCACAACCACTCTGGGCAGGCTGCTCCAGGGCTCCAGCACCCTCGAACCAAAGATGCTTCTCATGTTGAGGTGGAACTTCCTGTGCTCTGGTTTGTGTCTGTTGCCCCTTGTCCTGTCACAGGGAACCAGTGAAGAGAGACTGGCACCTCCTTGGTCCCATCCCTGTTCCTAGCATCCACATGCACATACAAGCCTTGGTGCTCTGCTCCTGCTCCTGCCAGGAGAGAGGGGAATTGCCCTTTTCTTACTGGAAACTTAGGCCACCTGTAATTCCAGCTCTTCTTCCAAACTTTCCTTTCTGGTCAACTTTGGTCCCACAGGATGTCATTGAGCCTTCAGCAGCTGGAGGATTGCACCTTCTAAGATTCCCAGAGCTGGGATCCACCCATGCTGCCAGCTCTTGAGCAGCAGACACCCCAGTCTGCTCCCAAACCACCCAGCTGCTACCTCAGAACCGCTTTCCACATCCAGAACAATGGCTCCCTTTATTCCTTGGCTGTGCCCATCCCTGGATGGCTGTGGGGTAATCAGAGGAGGGTGGCTTCTAATCTGAGAGGATGGCAGGGAAATGAGGGATGGGCAGCACCAGCTCCTTGCAAATCTCTGATCAGAGCTGGAGTCCAGGCGATCTAAGCTGGGAGAGCTGGATTTCTGCAGTGGGATTTGCACAGAGGAGCTTTCTCCTGAGGAAAATGAGGGGCAGCTCATCCACAGTGTCATCTGCTTCTCCCCATGGAGGCATTTCTATTATTTGGGTGGGGAGCATGACTCAGAGGAATGATTTCCTCTTTTCTTCATGCTACTCATTACTGGAAATACAGTGGCATTTCCCCCCACCCCCTCTCTATTTCATTTTGTGTTATTTAGGGTAATGCTGAGGAGGTGTCTGATAATGGGATTAGAATCCCAGACTGGGAGTTACCTGCTTTTTTCCCCCTCTGTGCCTGAGCACATACTTACCCCTGAGGTAACAATTAGATCCATTTGTGCAGTGCAGAGTCACCCATCACGAGCAGAGCAGCGAGATGAAGATGTCAGAGAGCAGGGGCTGGCCTGACGCTGACGTTTGTTCTCAGCTCTTGCCAGGACAGATGGGATAACTCATTCATGAGGCATCAGCCAGCCATTTCCCTGCTAAATTTGGGGGTCATTATTCCCTTTCCCAAGGACCTGCCCCTCTCCTCGTGCCACGTTTCCACCCAGGAACAAGCACAAGTCCATGAACTCGATCTTCTCCTGTGTAAAAGCTGCTTGCAAGCTGTGGAGCAGACTCCCTGAACCCCTTCCTAAGGAACGCTCTGCTCCCTGGCTTACAGCCCTGGTCTGGATGAGGCCAAAAGTGTTGACCTTCTGGACACAGTATGAAGCCCATCTGTTCAAGCAGGAATCTGTGGTGAGCCTGAGGTGGGAGAGAATGGGATTTCAGTCTGACTTACTTGGTGTGGGAGGTGGGCCCAGGAACAAGGGCCAAGTCTTCCAAGTCTGAACTGCAGAAATGCAGGAGAGCTGCTGGGGTTTGAGCCACAGATAACCTTGCCTCTGGAGAGCATTGAATCATCAAGGTTGGAAAAGGCTTCTAAGATCACTGAGTCCAACCACTGACCCAGAACCACCATGGCCACTAAATCATGTCCCAAAGTGTCCATAGTTTCTTGAACACATAGTTTCTTGAACACCTCCAGGGATGGTGACTCCACCACCTCCCTGGGCAGCCTGTTCCAGTGCCTGACCACTCTTGCAGGGAAGAAATTGTTCCTCACATCCCACTTAAACCTCCCCTGGTACAACCTGAAGCCGTTTCCTCTTGTCCTATCACTTCTTCCTTGGGAGAAGAGACCAACTCCCACCTCACTCCAACCTCCCTTCAGGTAGCTGTAGAGAGCAATGAGGTCTCAAGAGAAAGAGCTCCTTTGAGGGTGTCCCCCACCATGGTGCTTAGCATCATAGACTCAATAAGGTTGGAAGAGACCTCAGAGATCACCAAGTCCAACCTGTCACCCAAGACCTCATGACTACTAAACCATGGCACCAAGTGCCACATCCAATCCCCTCTTGACCACCTTCTGTGTCAGGAGTTACCCACTGCGAATCCAAAGGCTCTTTGTATTTGTTTGTTTATTTTCAGCCAGAAAACAAAAGCTTTCTACATTTCAGCTCTTTTCTAACAGCTCTTTATAAAGAGCAAAGTAAACCAAGCTGCAGTTTTGGACAGTAAACCCAGAGCAGGTAAAACAGGGAAACGTTTCCAGATCAGGGATGTCCTTCTCAGAGCCTCTTTGGAGGATCCTGGTCTGATCAGTTCCATTTCCTGCTTGCTCTTCCCAGCAGCTCAGCTTGATGCAGCTTGGCTTGGTGACAACAGCTACAGAAGGGGAGATGGAAGCTCCTCAAAGGTGATGCAAACATTCCCCTTTCCCCGTGGACAAGGCTCTCTGCTCCAAGTGCTTTCTCAAGCTGGGATCCTCTTTGAGGGCAGGAGATGAAAGTCAAGGTCTGTTTGGGTCAGGGAGACCAGGTTGTTGCAGTTCCATGTGTATGTTTGTCACAGTTTCCCTTTTGTAAGTGTTTCCATCTCTGTTTCCAAACAAACCCAGGGAGTTTTGTACATTTCTGCTCCTCTTGGGAGGCTGCTTCAGAGGCCCCTCCCGTGGTAGCCCCTTCTGTTTTCCACCTCCCCTTAAGCACAACCCCTCTCACTCTGTTGGGTTTGTTTTCCACAAGCAGTGTCTACTGGCACCAGCAGTCCTCCTCCCTCTCTGCTGCTCCTCTCCCTGGGTATTTATAGCCAGGGATCATATCTCCCTGCAGCCTTCATCCTGCTAGGCACTTGGAGGCTTGTCTCATGAGATAAACTCCTTCCCCCTGATCACTCTGGTATCCTTTTGCTGCTTCTGTTCCAGGCTGAATTTATCTTCCTTGGGCACAGGTGATGAAAACCACACATGTTGCTGCAGAGAAGATCCCACAGCAGTGCTATCTCCAGCACCAATACCTCATCTGGCTCATTTTGGGGGATACTATTGCATTGCATCTCCATATTCATTTATTTCAATGCAGGCCACCTAATTTCGGTAGAGCCCTTGAGGCACTAACATTTCTTCCATCTCTCAGCTAAATGCTTCTCCCCAAACTTCCCTGATCATTCCACTGTGCTCAGCATGGGTTAGGCCACACCTTGAGTCCTGTGTCCAGGTCTGGGCCCCTCAGTTTAAGAAGGACATTGAAACACTTGAATGTGTCCAGAGAAGGGCAATGAGGCTGAGCAGGGGTCTGGAGCACAGCCCTGTGAGGAGAGGCTGAGGGAGCTGGGGTTGCTTAGCCTGGAGAAGAGGAGGCTCAGGGGAGACCTTCTTGCTCTCTCCAACTCCCTGAAGGGAGGTTGTAGCCAGGTGGGGGTTGGTCTCTTCTCCCAGGCAACCAGCATCAGAGCAAGAAGACACAGTCTCAAGCTGCACCAGGGGAAGTTGAGGCTGGAGGTGAGGAGAAAGTTCTTCCCAGAAAGAGGAATTGGCCATTGGAATGTGCTGCCCAGGGAGGTGGTGGAGTCACCGTCACTGGTGGTGTTCCAAAAGGGACTGGAGGTGGCACTTGGTGCCATGGGTTAGTTAGTCAGGAGGTGTTGGGTGACAGGTTGGACTTGATGATCTCTGAGGTTTTTTCCAACCTTATTGATTCTATGATTCCCTTCCCCAGCAGTTTTAATGTCTCTTTAGTGAGGCTTTCACAGAATCCAGCCCAAACCTCCTTTAATCATTTACTCATTTCCACCCTTAGGGTTTGCTCCTCTCCTAACTCACTTCTCTGCCCCAGTCCTCCATCTCCTGGTTTTCCTGCAGCTTGGACAATCCCTTTCAGTGATGGCAACCTGACTCAGCCTTTTGTCATCAGCAGAATTTGACGGCTGAGTTCTGATTTAGCTGCCCAGGGTTTTAATGAAAGACTTCTATAGAATAGTCTCAAGTCTGAATAGGGAATAACTCTGTTAATGAACTCCCTTGAGCCCACTTGTCTCCCCCTGAGCACGTTTGCCTCTGATCTCTGGCCGCCTCTGTGCCCTGTCTCACACGCCCCCACTTTTGTCGGTGAGGTTATTAATGCCCTCCACAGAACACCACAGATCGCTGGTGCCTGCATTTCCCTTGTCTAGAAGATCCATTTTTTGTTGATAAAAGAGATGAGGCAAACTTCAGACCTTTCCCTGTGTCTGCTCCACAGCTGGAGATACTTTTTATTCCCATGCTTGGAGAACATCTAGTTCCAACCCTCCTGCCATGGGCAGGGACACCTCCTACCAGCCCTGCTTGCTCAAGGCCTCATCCAGCCTGTCCTTGAACACCTCCAGGGAGGGGGCATCCACAGCCTCCCCGGGCAACCTGTGCCAGTGTCTCCCCACCCTCCTTGGAAAGAATTTCTTCCCACTTTCCAGTCTAAATCTCCCCTCTTCCAGCTTCAATCTGGTTTGGACTGAACATACATTTGCCTTTCCATGGGGGCTGGAGATGCCCTTCCGATAGGATAGGATAGGATAGGATAGGATAGGATAGGATAGGATAGGATAGGATAGGATAGGACAGGATAGAATGGAATAGGATAGAATGGAATAGGATAGAATGGAATAGGATAGAATGGAATAGGATAGAACAGACCAGGTTGGAAAAGACCTCTGAGATCATCAAGTCCAACCTATCCCCCAACAGCATCTGATCAGCTAAACCATGGCACCAAGCACACCATCCAGTCTCTTCCTAAACACCTCCACTGATGACTCCACCACCTCCCTGGGCAGCACATTCCAATGGCCAATCTCTCTCTCTGGGAAGAACTTCTTCCTGACAGAAGGTCCCAGTGGAGGTGGCTACCTATAGAGAACCACCAAGAGATGGATCTGTGCCATCCTCAGCGAACTGAGCTGCCCAAACACACAATTCCCAGACATCAGCCCAGCCCTTTTTCCACTGGGAATTCAAAGGTCAGCCAAAGAGGGGCAGGGAATGGGAGCAATCCTGCACCACACCATTTCAACCACTTTTAATGACTAGATCCTCTCACACCTGCCAGGGACTTCTCTTTTTTTTTTTCCTCCTTCTTTGGCTCTTTGTCATTGTTAATCTCTTCTCTTCCCCCCCCCCCCCCCCCCCTCCTCATCCCCTCTGTTTATTTTGGTCGCAGATTTATTGGGTTGCAGAGCTAAGTGCCGTTTAGCTTTGCAGAACTGTCATCACCACCGCTTTATGAATGGGATCATTCACTGGCAAACTATTTAAACACTCGGGGGGGGGGGGGGGAAGGGGGGAAAAATTTACTGCTGCAGGTCAGTGAAGAAGCCAAGATCAACTGAAGCTCTGCTGCCTGCCTCCTTCAGCGCAGGAATGCGACGGAGGAGCTCAGCGCTGAGCAGCTCCTCAGCCTTAATTTATCCCCAGCCGTCAAGCTGAGTGGCACTCTGCTTCCCAGTGGTATTTCACCTAAAATAAGGCTCTTGCTTTCTGACAGCTTGCATGAGCCCAGGGAGCTAAAAATGTGGCTGAACAGGCAGTGTCACACCTGCTCGGTGCGGCTCTGAATAAGCCGGGGCCGGTCCCAGCCGCTGGGAAGCAGTCCCAGGCAGGGAAACTCGAGGGGGAAAGTGAGGAGAGGTTTGTGGCTCAGAAGCCATCCTGGTCATGGGGCCATGGCACTGCAGGATGTGGTTTAGTGGCCATGGTGGTGTTGGGCTGCCTTGGGCTGGGACTGCAGGTGATGCTATCAGGCAGCATCCCAGGGTGATGCAAAACTGGAGGAGCAAGGGGAAGGTTAGGCTGGAGGTGAGGAGAAAGTTCTTCCCAGAGAGAGTTGTTAGCCATTGGGATGTGCTGCCCAGGGAGGTGGTGGAGTCCCCATCCCTGGAGGTGTTCAAGAGGGGATTGGACATGGCACTTGGTGCCATGGTTTAGTCCTGAGGTCTGTGGTGATAGATTGGACTTGATGATCTTTGAGGTCTCTTCCAACCTTGGTGATTCTGTGATTCTCTTAATTTGTGACAGCACCCAAAGCTGGCAGGCAATAAGCTCAGTGTGAAAAGCACAGGAGGGCTCCTGTGGAGCTGTTCATCAGCTCTAGAGGGAATAGGAATAGGAATAAGAATAGAATAGAATAGAATAGAATAGAATAGAATAGAATAGAATAGAATAGAATAGAATAGAATAGAATAGACCAGACCAGACCAGACCAGACCAGACCAGACCAGGTTGGAAGAGACCTTCAAGTCCAGGCTGAAGTCACCAGCCCTTGATATCTGAACTGGAACCTCGCCCCTCCTCTCCAGTGAAGCCACCATCAGCTCTTCTGCCTAGTTTGGGGTCCAAAGCACTTCAGGTATCTCAGGTGCCATCAGTGTTGGGCTGTGATGCCACTCCCCCACCCAGCTTGCCATATTCATTCCTGTTCTGTAGCTGACTGAGCTGCCAGAAGTGGCTTTCACCTGGCTTTAGCAGAAGTCAGGAGTTCTCAGGGGCAGGTGCTGTGATTTACATTCTTTGGCTTGCTGCTTCTCTGACATTCTCCTCCAGTTTTGGCTGGCAGTTGGATCACTGCATCAAACTGTTGTTGCTTTCATGGTATGCAAAAAATGAGCCCTTTCAGGACTGGTAATCAGGAGGGGAGGAAATAAGCTTGAATTTTTTTTTTTTATGTCTTTATTTTTTGGTTTTTTTTTTTTGTTAAGGTAGACAATTTTATCCTCATTTTGGGAATCTGTCAGGCAGTAGAATAGAATAGAATCAACCAGGTTGGAAGAGACCTTTGAGATCATCGAGTCCAACCTATCACCCAGCACCATCTAATCAACTAAACCATGGCACCAAGCACCCCATCCAGTCTCTTCCTAAACACCTCCAGGGATGGTGACTCCACCACCTCCCTGGGCAGCACATTCCAATGGCCAATCTCTCTCTCTGGGAAGAACGTCTAGCCTAAACCTCCTCTGGCACAGCTTGAGACTGTGTCCTCTTGTTTTGGTGCTGGGTGCCTGGGAGAAGAGACCAACCCTCTCCTGGCTACAACCTCCCTTCAGGGAGTTGTAGACAGCAAGAAGGTCTCCCCTGAGCCTCCTTTTCTCCAGGCTAAGCAACCCCAGCTCCCTCAGCCTCTCCTCACAGGGCTGTGCTCCAGACCCCTCCCCAGCTTTGTTGCCCTTCTCTGGATACCTTCCAGCAACTCAACATCTTTCCTAAACTGAGGGACCCAGAACTGGACACAGGACTCAAGGTGTGGCCTAAGCAATGCTGAGTACAGGGCAGAATGACCTCCCTGCTCCTGCTGGCCACAATGCAGCACAGCAATGTCTTGAAACACCTCCTCCCTTTAGGTGGGCTTCATCTCACCTGCCTTTGACCACCTGGAATCTTGCTGCTCCTTCTGAGCTGACCATCTTCTTCCCATCCATAGCCAGCATAGAGAAAGAGACAATTTTTTATCTCCTGCAGAGGTGAACCAAAGTCTGGAGATGCATCTGACTCTGCACAGGTGGTTTCATAGATTCATAGAAACATTTGGGTTGGAAGGGACCTTAGAGATCATCCAGCTCCAACACCCCTGCCATGGGCAGAGACACCTCCCACCAGCCCAGGTTGCTTAAGGCCTCATCCAAGCTGGCCTTGAACACCTCTGGAGAGGGGACATCCACAACCCACTGTTCCAGTGTCTGCCCACCCTCACTGGAAAGAGTTTCTTCCTAAGCTCCACTCTAGCTCTGCCCTCCTTAAGGTTGCCTGGACAGCATCTGGAGCCACCTGACCTTGATCTGAAATGCAACTAGTGATCTCCTTCAGCAAAAGCAGATGTCTTGGACTTTGCCTGCTTTGCTCTTAAGCTGACTTCTACCCACAGCACAGAGTGGAAGAGGAGAATATGGAGGAAAATTAGGTGTAGAGTCCCACTTGTGCAGCTCTGGGTGCCCTGGGCTGAGAGGGAAACACAAGGAGCAGGAGCAGAGTGATCTTTCTTCCACAAGAAAGTCCTTTTCCTAGCCTCTAACAGGTGGCTTAACCCTGCTGCATGACATTGTATCTGCCTTCCAAGGGCTTCTGGCTCTACTGACCCCAGGTATAATTACCCACAGCAATTACACATTGGCTCTTGGGTTTCAGGAGCAGTGTGTGGCAGTGAGTCCTGCAGCCTCATTAAGCTCTCAACTGTGCCCTTTCTCCTCTCTTCTGCACCGATCTGCTGCTTGCTCGTGGAGGATGGGGATGTGGACATGCCCCTAGCAACTTTGCCCTATGAGGAGAGGCTGAGGGAGCTGGGGTTGCTTAGCCTGGAGAAGAGGATGCTCAGGGGAGACCTTCTTGCTGTCTACAACTACCTGAGGAAGGCTGTAGCCAGGTGGGGGCTGGTCTGTTCTCCTAGGCAAGCAGCACCAGAACAAGAGGACACAGTCTCCAGCTGTGCCAGGGGAGGTTTAGGCTTGGAGGTGAGGAAAAAGTTCTTCATAGAGAGAGTGATTGCCCATGGGAATGTGCTGCTCAGGGTGGTGGTGGAGTCACCATCCCTGGAGGTGTTTAGAAGGAGACTTGATGGGGTGCTTGGTGCCATGGTTTAGTTGATTAGATGGTGTTGGATGATGGGTTGGACATGATGATCTTGAAGGTCTCTTCCAACCTGTTCTGTTCTGTTCTGTTCTGTTCCTGTTCTGTTCTGTTCTGTTCTGTTCTGTTCTGTTCTGTTCTGTTCTGTTCTGTTCTATTCTATTCTATTCTATTCTATTCTATTCTATTCTATTCTATTCTATTCTATTCTATTCTATTCTATTCTATTCTATTCTATTCTATTCTATTCTATTCTATTCTATTCTATTCTATTCTAACTCCTCATGTGCCTTTTGATGCATGGACCTGCCTGCCCTCCCTCACCTAGCATCCAAGAAACACACAATCACTTTGGTTGGGAAAGACCTTTCAGATCATCAAGCCCAACCATTATCTGCTCTACCAAGGCTGGTTCTGAACCATGCCCCTCAGCACCATGTCTCTGTCTCTTTGAAATACCTCCAGGGATGGGGAGTCCACCACCTCCAGAGAGAGCCTGTTCCAGCCTTTGAGAAGCCTTTCAGTGAAGAAGTTTCTATTGATACTCAGCCTAAACCCCTCCTGGTGCGACCTGAGGCCATTTCTTCTTGTTCTATCACTTGTGTGTTGGGAGAAGAAACCAAACCCCACCTGGATCCAGCCTCCTTTCAGGGAGTTGCAGGGAGCAATGAGGTTTCCCTTCAACCTCCTTTTCTCCACACCAAACACCCCCAGCTCCCTCAGCTGCTCCTCCCCAGCCCTCTTCCCCAGACCCTTTCCCGGCTTTGTTGCCCTTCTCTGAACCTGCCCCAGCCCCTCAATGTCCTTCTTGGAGTGACCCCAGGATTTGAAGTGGGGAGCACAGGTGGGCAACCCCTTCCCTGCTCTCCCTGTTGCTGATAGAATCAGAGAACTATTTTGGTTGAAAAAACACCTCTAAGATCATGGGAGACCAACCCTCATGCTGGTGGTGCCCTTTAAAGTGAGCAACAAAACTGGGCTCATCAGCCCTAATTATTGCTGATGAGAATTAATGAAGCTCTCTTTTTTTTTTTTTTTTTTTTTCACTCCAGTTTTTCTCCCTCTTTCCTCTTTTTTTTGTCTCTCCCCAGGAGCTGTGGGCTCTGTGGTGTGCTGCCAGATGCCACCTCAAAAATAGGAGATCTTGCAAAAGCGGCTGAGAATAGCCACGTTCTGCTCAGCTTTTGTCTTCTTGCACTGGAGGAAAGAGCACTGAAACGTCTGTGGTTGCTTAATGGGGTAATAATAACTCATGATTCCATTTGGCATAAGGGGGGAGGGGGGGAAGCATTCCCCCTGTGCTCAGGCAAGGGTGGGCTTGGATGGAGGCAGCATTAACGTGGCCGTGGCTCGACGAAACCTTCTATTCATAGGGCTCAGCTTCGTGCTCTGCCAGCTCCCTCTCTGTGCACTCTCCTTGTGCTGACAATGAGTTCACTAGCTCCTGGGGGAGAGGCAGGAGCAAAAGAGGTGGAATTGCAGCCTCTGGGAAAGGAGATCACCTGGGAGAAGGGGAGCTTGGTGAATTCGCCTGGCTTTTAGGTAGCATTACACATTTTTAGCTCACATTGTGCATTTTCAGTTCAGCCCGTACGTTTTCAGTTGACACTTTACATTTTCAGTGGACAGTGGCCATTTTCAGCTCTCATTGTACAGGGAGAGGGGTTAGGTTGGAGATTAGGAAGAACTTCTTTGCTGCAGGAGTGGTCAGGCATTGGAACAGGCTGCCCAGGGAGGAGGCTGAGGAGAGACCTCATTGCTCTCTACAACTGCCTGAAAGGAGGTTGGAGTGAGGTGGAGGTTGGAGTGAGGTGGAGGTTGGAGTGAGGTGGAGGTTGGTTTCTTCTACTTAGGTGACAGAATGAGAGGAAATGGCCTCAAGTTGTACCAGGGGAGGTTTAGGTTGGAGATCAGGAAGAATTTCTTTGCTGCAGGAGTGGTCAGGCATTGGAACAGGCTGCCTGGGGAGGTGGTGGAGTCCCCATCCCTGGAGGTGTTCAAGAAATGGGTGGCCATGGCACTGTGGGACGCGGTTTAGTGGCCACGGTGGTGCCGGGTTGAAGGTTGGGCTGGATGATCTTAGAGAGCTTTTGCAACCAAACCAATTCTGTGATTCTGAGAGGTATTAGGGAGGAAATACTCCTAGAGAGGGGCAGAAGCACCTTTCCCTACTCCTCTGCTCACCCATGAAACTGGGTGAGCAAAGCATGGTTTCTTGGCCATGGTGGTGCTGAGTTGATGGTTGGGCTGGATGATCTCAGAGGGCTTTTCCAACAGCATTCTATCATTCTGTATCTCCTTTATTCACAGAAGTCCTAATGCTCCTCCACAGTGCCATCCCCCCAGCTGGCATGGTGGCACAGGGTCCCTCCTGTCCCTGCCATGTGGCTTGGGAGGGTTGGGTGGCTGCTGGCAGTGAGGGCTGGGATGGATTTCTTCTCCAGCAATTCCTGCTGCTCCTTGGCAAGGCGAAATGCTCCCTCCCTTGAACTCCCAAGGTTAAGCCACATCATTCCTGAGTGTCATTCAGTGCTTAAAGGTGCTGTCAAGAGGATGACACAAGAATTTGTTAAGAAACTGATGTTTCCCCTCATCTCTGCTCTCCCTCAGGGCTCACAGGCACCTCAGCTAAGGAAGCAGCAGGGAGAGGGGAGGAACTAAACCATATCAAAGCTGCCTCAGAGCCAACATGAGAGGCTTGGTGTCCTTTACAGGGGAGAGGAGGCAGGAAAAGCAAGCTCCAGACACTTCTCCTGGCTGTATTGATGAGTTTAACCCAAATTAGTATCAATTATTATCTCATTTAGGTGCTGGAGCAGGTCCAGAGGTCAACAAAGCCGGTGAAGGGTCTGGAGAACAGGGCTGGGGAGGAGCAGCTGAGGGAACTGGGGGTGTTTAGTGTGGAGAAAAGGAGGTTGAAGGGAAACCTCATTGCTCCCTGCAACTCCCTGAAAGGAGGCTGGATCCAGGTGGGGTTTGGTTTCTTCTCCCAACACACAAGCTGAGGGAACTGAGGTTGTTTAGTCTGGAGAAGAGGAAGGTGAAGAGAGATCTCATTGCTCTCTACAGCTCCCTGAAAGGGGGTTGGAGTCAGTCTCTTCTCTGAAGGAAAAAGCAGCAGGACAATAGGAAACAGCCTCATGTTGCACCAGGTTGGGCCTGAGGAACAATTTCTTCTCTGAGAGGGTTGTCCAGCCCTGGACCAGGCTTGCCCAGGGCAGTGCTGGAGACCCCATCCCTGGAGAAGTTTCAAGGCCTTGTAGCTGCAGTGGTTTAGTGTGACCTGGCAGCGCTGGGGTCATGGCTGAGCTGGGTGATCTTCGAGGTCTCTTCCGACCCCAGCCATGCTGTGACTGTGCAGGTCTCCAGCTTCTGAGGCCTCCGCGATCTTCAGCGTTGATCCCAAGCGGGTTGATCTAACTGCAGCCGAGCGGCTCAGCCCTGACCGCCCAGCCCAGCCTGACTCACTCCTTCCCCCACCAGATAATATCAAGCTGACAGCAGTTTCAGCAGAGAGAGAAGAGCTCATTTTCATGGGTCTTTCGGAGAGCTGAAGGAGCAAGGAGCACTCGGCCCACCAGCGAGTAGGAGCCAGCCCAAAACGCAGCCGGGGAGGGTGCCCAGCCCGAGAGGCATCTCCTCTTTCAGGAGCTCTGCTCTCTAGCCTCTGTGGAGCAAAGCAGTCCTTCTCTCTGCTGAATGATGATAGCTGGGGGTTAAGATTCACGAGGTGGCTGTTAGTGCCTCGATGGTAGATATGCAAGGCTGCTTAGCTCGCGCTGAGGGTGGAAATCCGTAAGGATGATGGAAGAGTCTCCCTCCAGACAGCACAGGAGGTCATTTGTTGTTCCCCCCCCGCCCCCGATGATCTCACTGAGCTGATGATGCTGTTGGTTCTCCTCTCCACCCCTTTGCCTTGCCTTGGTGCATGTGGTGCACATGCTTTGCTCCTCCAGTTTCATGGGCGAGCAGAGGAGTAGGGAAAGGTGCATCTCACTTCTCTTCTGCCCCTCTCTAGGTGTATTTCCTCCCTAATACCTCTCAGAATCACAGAATTGGTTTGGTTGGAAAAGCTCTCTAAGGTCATCCAGTCCAACCTCCAACCCAACACCACCATGGCCACTAAACCACATCCCCAGGTGCCATGGCCACCCATTTCTTGAACACCTCCAGGGATGGGGACTCCACCACCTCCCCAGGCAGCCTGTTCCAATGCCTGACCACTCCTGCAGCAAAGAAATTCTTCCTGATCTCCAACCTAAATCTCCCCTGGTGCAACTTGAGGCCATTTCCTCTCATTCTGTCACCTGATACTAAGTAGAAGAAACCAACCTCCACCTCACTCCAACCTCCTTTCAGGCAGTTGTAGAGAGCAATGAGGTCTCTCCTCAGCTTCCTGCTCTCCAGACTAAGTAACCCCAGTTCCCTCTGCTGTTCCTTATAAGATTTGTTCTCCAGACCCTTCAGCAGCTTGGGTTCAAGCTTAGCCTTAGCACCTCAGCTTCTTTCCAGTGCAATCCCTGCTTGCTTCTCATCCAGCTTCACCCCACACTGAAACTTTTAGGTTGTTTTCACCCTGTTGTTTGCTAGGTTCATGAGTTCAACATGTTCTTCTGTTGGGAAACCAAGGTGTTTGACAGTTGATAGAAGAGAATGAGGAGGAGGAGCAGTAAAAGGAGGAGAAGGAGAAAGAAGAGGAAAGACAAATAAAGGAGATGACAGGAGAAGAAGGAGAAATAAGGAGGAGGAGCAAGAAGAAATGGCAAGTGGAAAAAGGAGAAGGAGAAAGAAGAAGAAAGAGAAGAATGAGAAGGAGAAAGAAGCCACCAGGAGGGGAGAAAGGAGGCGAAAGAAGCCACCAGGAGGGGAGAAAGGAGGCGAAAGAAGCCACCAGGAGGGGAGAAAGGAGGCGAAAGAAGCCACCAGGAGGGGAAGAGAAAGGAGAAGAAAGAAGCCACCAGGAGGGGAGAAAGGAGGCGAAAGAAGCCACCAGGAGGGGAGAAAGGAGAAGAAAGAAGCCACCAGGAGGGGAGAAAGGAGAAGAAAGAAGCCAAGGAAGAAGAAGGAGGAGGAGCGAAAGGGAAGGAGTGATGATAATAATAATACTAGCGATGCTACTGCAACATTTGCTAAGGCTGCACAGAAAACTGGGTCCTCTGTCACAACAAAGCTTTGGCTGCATTTCCCCCACCATGTCAGGTCACAAGCAGAGCCCTGAGCAGGCAGCACCACATCCTGCAAGTCCAGACCTTTCCTCCTCCGTCCCACACCTCCCCGCTGGCGCAGCCCCATCTCCAGCCGCCCCGGAGCAGAGACATTCGTGGCCATAGACAACAAGCGGAGGTGACCCAGCCAAGCCAAACAGAGGAGGTGAAAGCCCTGATAATCATTTTCATTGTGGAAAAAACAATAAAAGGAGCTGGGAACATGCACTGAGGAGGCTGTGAGCAGGATGGAGCTGTGCTAACCCTTGGCACCCCCTGGCACAGTGCGGTAGCCCCAGGCCCTTGGTGAGGTCTGTCCCTGCACGCCAGGTGGAATTCTTCTGCTCGTGTCTTTCATTGGTGAAGATGTGTGCTGGCTTCTCACAATCCTGATCTCCTGGAGGATAGGTGGCCTCTAGGAAAGGGGCTTAGCCCTGTGCCTGCCCACCAGCCATCTCATTTCAGCGAGAGGGGAATCTGCAGCAAGCTCGATTAGAAAAGCTGAGATTCTCCCTTCCCAATCTCCTCTCTCTCAGGAGCAGTGCTGGGATGGCACAGCCAAACCCCAGGTGCAGGAAGTGCCCCTCCATGCCAAAACCTGAGTGACCCACCACATGCATCCAGCTGTGAAATCCTCCTTTCCTCTCCCTGTAGGTGTTCCTTGTGGCTTTCAGGCTCGTTTAGGCCATTAAATAATTGGAACTGCTGCATGGATAGGCAAGAGGGAGCAAATTGGGCTTTCTCAATTTCTTCTGCCACCACAACCTTTGGGTGTGATGTTGACTTAGCTGGGCAGAAACCACATCAGCCTGGGAGGACTGGGAAGCAGTGCTGTGTCAAATGTGTGCTCTGACAAAGAGCAGCTGGTGCTGGGCACTTGATCCTACTGTCCCCAAACCCCAAGTCCCCGTGGCAAGGTGAGGTGGGGGCAGTCGTTGGACAGTTCTTGGCCAGCTTCTTGAAAATTGAAGCCATACCATGCTGGAGAAGATGGGAGAGCCTTGAGAAGACTCACAGAAGCCCAGGAGGAGCCCCAGGTGAGGCCTTTCTGAGCAGATCTATTTCAGGTTCTGACCCAGTGCTCATTTTGGAGTGGTCTTAAAAGAGAAATGGACAAACCATGCACTCAGTGGAGGGGGGAAAAAAGGCTGGGTGGGCAAAACCTCATTTTCCATCGGGTCCATTTGGCCTCCTGCAGAATCCATAGACCTCCATGGGCAGTGCCTATGTTAGGAGATGAAATCATGGAACTAACTACTGTACCATTGGCTCTGGCCAGCCTGATCTAGTGTGGGGTGTCCCTGCCCATGGCAGGGGTTGGAACTAGCTGATCCTTGTGGTCCCTTCCAACCCTGACTGATACTATGATACCATCAGGGGATGGACCACTATGGGCTTCTTGTCCTGGGGAACTTGCAGTCTCAATGGGCAAAGCAGGAGGAGAGAAGGTGCTGCAAGGCCAAATGACTCCTGCAAAGCTGTGCTCCAAAAGAAGGGTCTCAGAGATGGCCACCACTGGGTTTAGGTGGGTGTCTGAAGCATTAAAGCAAGAGGAGAGGACACTGCTCTTTGCTGTGTGAATGGTCACTGAGTGGGCAAGGAACAGGGGGAGCAATGGCTCTGGCCAGCCTGATCTAGTGTAGGGTGTCCCTGCCCACGGCAGGGGGTTGGAACTAGATGATCCTTGTGGTGCCTTCCAACCCTGACTGATTCTATGATCAGCTGCTCACACCACATCCTGACTGCTGCTGGCTCTCCTGCTAGGAGCTGAGAGGCAGCTCTTGCAGCATGGCTCATCTGCCTCCCCCCTTGCCTGTGGCCTGATGGACGTCGATTTTCCTACCGACCTTCTGGGACAATCACCACCTTCTGTCTTCTTTACCCAAGCCTGCATACCAAAGCTCTGCTCCTCAGAGGCCAGGCAAGAGCCAGGAAGAGCTTTGCTCTCCCTGAGGCATGGAAAGCCTGAGTGGAGCACGAGCCCTGCCCGCTCTTGGATGCCTTCTGATAAGGATGTTTTAATAAAAGATCTGTCACTCAAATATTTCCGAATCATTAACGAGGAAAGGAATGAAAAGGAGTAATTGGAACCCTGAGCCCAAAGGGGTAATGCTAAAAACAACCCACAAGCCAACCACAGGGTGCTCGAGAGACCCTCAATGTGAAGCTGAACCTCCAAATCCCCCTGGGAATGATTTTCTTGTCTGAAATCCAGAAGGGTCTGTGATTCATAGCCCAATCCTTTCCTGCAGCAGCAGCAGCTGCAGAGGACAGGAGGTGTATTCAGGTGTTAAATCCTTTATTTGTCCTCCACTGCCAGGCTTGAGCTGGGAACAGAGCAGTGGGAGGAGAGCCAGGGATGAGTGAAACATCTCGAGATGGAGCTGATTGTGGGCCAGACCTCTCGGGCAGTGCTCCCACCAACGTGAGGGCTTTGCTTTGCCAGCCCCTGTGAGTACTTCTTGTTGCTGTATGTCAAGGATAGATGGTGTTTACCCCCCCCCAAAAAAAAACCTGGCTCTAGCAGCCATGGGATCTCCTGAGAGCCTCTGCTCCTGGGAGAGGCAGGGATGCAAAAGGAAATGAGGACATTCCCACCTCTCGGAGAAGGTGGGGAAAGCTGGGCAAGGTGCTTTCTGCGAGTGAAGAACTCAGGAGACAACCTTTATTGTATTCAAAATCTCCTTGCTTTAAAGCTGATCTCATTATCCCTGGAGATGAGTCACAGCTCTCTGCATCTGTGTGGGTGGCAACATAAAAATGTCCTCTGCGTCAGGAGAGGAGGTTTGGCAAGGGGGCAGTTGGTGCTTTCTGCTACCCTCCCACAGCTGAGACAGTGTCGCTTGGAGAAGGGATGGAGTGAATCATCCCTTCTCCTTTGGATGGCCCTTCTGCTTGGGAAGCCTGTGCATGGTCTGTCCTCACAGAATCAATCCTCCCTTCTCCTTTGGATGGCCATTCTGCTTGGGAAGCCTGTGCATGGTCTGTCCTCACAGAATCAATCCTCCCTTCTCCTTTGGATGGCCATTCTGCTTGGGAAGCCTGTGCATGGTCTGTCCTCACAGAATCAATCCTCCCTTCTCCTTTGGATGGCCATTCTGCTTGGGAAGCCTGTGCATGGTCTGTCCTCACAGAATCAATCCTCCCTTCTCCTTTGGATGGCCATTCTGCTTGGGAAGCCTGTGCATGGTCTGTCCTCACAGAATCAATCCTCCCTTCTCCTTTGGATGGCCATTCTGCTTGGGAAGCCTGTGCATGGTCTGTCCTCACAGCATCCCAGCATGGTGGAGGTTGGATCTCTGGACATCACAGGATCACAGGATCACCAAGGTTGGAAGAGACCTCAAAGATCATCGAGTCCATCCTGTCACCACACACCTCAGGACTAGACCATGGCACCAAGTGCCACATCCAATCCCCTCTTGAACGCTTCCAGGGATGGGGACTCCACCACCTCCCTGGGCAGCACATCCCAATGGCGAACGACTCTCTCTGGGAAGAACTTTCTCCTCACCTCCAGCCTAAACTTCTCCTGGCACAGCTTGAGACTGTGTCCTCTTGTTCTGGTGCTGGTTGCTAGAGAGAAGAGACCAACTGCCTCCTGGCTACAACCACCTTTCAGGTAGTTGTAGAGAGCAATGAGGTCACCCTGAGCCTCCTCTTCTCCAGATCATGCAGTCCAGCCCCCTGCTAGAGCAGGGTCACCTCCAGAGGCTTGCCCAGGATCGCAATGTCCTGCTTTGGAATCACTCCAGAGAAAGAAACTCCACAACTTCTCTGGGCAGCCTGCCCCAGGGCTCCAGAGGGCTCAAAGCAAAGAATTTTCTCCTTCTGTTCGGGTGGAACCTCCTGGGTTCCAGTTTGTGTCTGTTGCCCCTCGTTCTGTCACTGGCCACCACTGAGAGGAGCCTAGCCCCATTTTCATGACCTCCACCCTCTAGCTCCTGCTGACCATTGCTCAGATCCCCTCTCAGGCTGCTCTTCTCCAGGCTCAACAGCCCCAAGGCTCTCAGCCTTTCCTTCTCACAGAGATGCTCCAGGCCCCTCAGCATCTTTGTAGCCTCTGCTGGACTCTCTCCAGTAGTTTCCTGTCTGTCTTGACCTGGTGAGGCCAGAACCAGATAAGGGACTCCAGATGTGGCCTCAGTGGGACAGAGAAAAGGGGCAAGAGAACATCTCTTGACCTGCTGGCCACACTCTTCCTCATGTGCCACAGGAAACCATTGGCCTTCTTGTTCATGCAGGCACATTGCTGGCTTGTGGTGAGCTCCAGCAGCACTCCCAGCTCCCTCGCCATCCTTGCTTGATCATTGTTCTAACTCCATTTACCATAGCACTTCCAAAACCATCTCTGCTGCCAAAGGGGTTTTCAGCAGGAGGGGAGTTTGTAGGGTGGGGGTGGAGGCTTTGTCACCTTCTCTCTCCTGGCCAGGATCTTCTCCTCTGCCCAGTGCACGTGGTGAACTCAGTGATAGATCTCCCCGGGGACGCTGGCGTTAATCAGAAGTGACGGCCGGGCAGGCACTGTCCTGCTGCTCACAGCGCCTCGGGCTCCTCTCCTTGTCACCTGGCAATGCTCCCCTGCTCCTGCAAAACACCAGCCTGGGTGGAGCTTCCCTTTTCACCCCTTTGATTGTTCATCTGGAATCCCAAGGGACTGGAAATGAAACACGCTGGCTTAAGTGATGTTCCCCAGAGCAGTCACTGGACCCTGGGAGGATTCCCCGGGGCGGTTTTCCGTCGGGGGGGGAAGAGGGATGCGACCCCTGCTGAGGCAAGCACAAGCCTGAGTCTCCTCCTCCTTTTTCTTTCTGGGATTTAGCACAATAAATCACGTTCCTCTTTTCCAGCTTCTCCCATGGAGCAGCCCAGACACTTTCCTATCCTGTTTTAAAGCACCCCATGGAGCTCTTCATCACCCTGTTCTGCCTGGAGACTTCTTTTACCTGCTGATAGACACCTACAGCACTCTGGCAGGGGATGGCTGCACCTCCTGCCTTGCCCAAAATGTGGGAAGGGGAAAGGACTTGGCCCTTGAGAACCAACAAGACTCTGCAGTCTCCTTTTGGTGGTGCTCAGCGATAGGGTAAGGAACAACAGGTACAAGCTGGGGCACAGGAAATCCCACCTCAACATGAGGAGCAACTTGTTTGGTGTGAGGGTGCTGGAGCCCTGGAGCAGGCTGCCCAGAGAGGTTGTGGAGTCTCCTTCTCTGGAGCCTTTCAAAACCTGCCTGGATACATTCCTGCCTGGGTACATTCCTGGGTGATCCTTCTTTGGCAAGGGGGGTTGGGCTTGGATGATCTCTGGAGGTCACTTCCCTAACATTCCATGATTCTATGATTCTTGAAAAGCAGTTTTCACTGAGAGGTGGAAATGTTAAACCAAACAATGTGTTCCTTGAAGAAAGCAAGTGGGTACAAGCCCTACCTTCACGGCTGAGCATGATCCCTTTCCTGGGATAAAGACTCAGACACTTCCATCCTGTCCTCACAGAGGCTGTCTATAGCTTTTCATGGCCCACATAGAGGGAAGTCCACCGTTTTAGGCACTCTCTGGCCAAACTCCCAACACTCAGACATTGGAATCCTCTCCCAAGGGAAGTGGTGGGTTCCCCTACACTGGGCACTTGGAAGACTCAGCTTGCCAGGGTGCTGGGCCAGCTCATTTCAGCTCCACTATCACCTAGAAAGGTTGGAGCAGATGATCCTTGGGGACCCTTTCAACCTGGCATTCTGTGAGTCTGTGAACATGCCTAGGAATGGAATGGAATGGAATGGAGTGGAGTGGAGTGGAGTGGAGTGGAATGGAATGGAATGGAATGGAATGGAGTGGAATGGAATGGAGTGGGATGGAATGGAGTGGGATGGAATGGAGTGGGATGGAATGGGATGGAATGGAGTTAACCAGGTTGGAAGATACCTTTGAGATCATCCAGTCCAGCCTATCACCCAACACCATCTAATCAACTAAACCATGGCACCAAGCACCCCATCCAGTCTCTTCCTAAACACCTCCAGTGATGGTGACTCCACCACCTCCCTGGGCAGCACATTCCAATGGCCAATCCCTCTTTCTATGAAGAACTTCCTCCTAACATCCAGCCTAAACCTCCCCTATAATCCCTAGGAATCATCAAGCTCCTTCCTTCCAGCACACAAAAGTCCATCTGCTTTTGGCTAGTTCTCAAATAACCTCCTCTGGAGACTTTCTTTTGGAAGGAACATTTGTGCTACAGAGCAAGAGTGTCTTATTCCCCTTTAAAGCAGCTTGGAAGCTCGTTTCTACATCTCCAGCATTAGGCAACATCTCACCAAGATGGTTGCAGGCTGTCATGCATAATAAAACTTCCTTCTCATGCTGGATCTTACCCTCCAGGATTTCCAGGTATCTGACAGTTCACAGCACCTTCAGTGAGGTGATTAAGTGTTGTTTAATCTCCTTCATGTAGATAGACAGCAACTGCTGAAGCAGCTCATGGAATTGTTTAGGTTGGAAGACATCACGAAGATCATCAGGTCCAGCCATTAACCCAGCACTGCCAGGTCACCACTAAACCACATCTTCCAGCACCACATCACCATGGCTTTGAAACCCCTCCAGGGATGGGGACTCCACCACTGTCCTGAGCAGCCTGGGCCAGGGCTTGACAACCCTTTTGGGGAAGAAATTGTTCCACATGTCCAACCTAAACCTCCCCTGAGGCAACTTGAGGTCAGTTCTTCTTGTCCTATCACCCCACTGGAGGTGTTTAGGAGGAGAATGGATGGGGTGCTTGGTGCCATGGTTTAGTTGATTAGGTGGTGTTGGGTGATAGGTTGGACTTGATGATCTTTGAGGTCTCTTCCAACCTGGTTAATTCTAAACCAAATCCTCATAGAACTGTTTCATGTTGGTTTTATTGTGACCACCACGCTGGGCTCCATTCCCTTGCACAGAATCATAGAATCAATAAGGTTGGAAGAGACCTCAGAGATCATCGAGTTCAACCTGTCACCCAACACCTCATGACTACTAAACCATGGCACCAAGTGCTGCATCCAATCCCCTCTTGAACACCTCCAGGGATGGGGACTCCACCACCTCCCTGGGCAGCACATTCCAATGGTGAACAGCTCTCTCTCTGAAGAACATTCTCCTCACCTCCAGCCTAAATTTCCCCTGGTGCAGCTTGAGACTGTGTCCTCTTGTTCTGGTGCTGCTTGCTTGGGAGAAGAGACCAACCCCCTCCTGGCTACAACCTCCCTTCAGGTAGTTGTAGACAGCAAGAAGGTCTCCCCTGTATGGCTTCAAACTAGAGAAGGGCAGATTGGATATCAGGAAGAGGTTCTTCACTACGAGGGTGGTGAAACACTGGAAGCGGTTCCCCAGGGAGGCGGTTGAGGCCCCTTCCCTGGACATATTTATTCAAGGTGAGACTCAGTGAGGCCCTGGGCAGCCTGATCTAGTTGGGGTTGTCCCTGCTGACTGTGGGGAGGTCGGACTGGATGATCTTTGGAGGTCCCTTCCAGCCTGGCCCATTCAATGATACTGTCAGGGTTCCTTCAGATGTGTCCAGGCTCCGTTCACGGGAGGGTGAGCGGGGAGCCGTGATTTCCTCAGGCCTCCTGAGCACCTACGTGCTTTGGCCAGGTGATCTCTCTCAGGGTGCCACATGCAAATATGTGCAGGTAAACAGAGGGAGGCTGCTTGATCTCCTTGGGCTGCTTGAAAGCACTGAGGTCTGTTGTGGTGCCTGTTGCTATAAACACGCTGGCAATTTGCACAAGTATGTGACACTGTAAAAGTTCCTGAAAGATTTTTATCTGGTTGGTTTTGGCTGGAAGCCCTTTATTCAGCTAGAAATGCCAGGTAGAAAGACAATAAAGTGTGTATCCATGGGTTGTGTCTTCAACTTCCTAAAGGCCATCACGCTGGAAAGGGAGTGGGTTTGCTTTGCTCAAACATCTCCCGAGTTGAAGACAAGGTAACCTCAGGAAATGTGAAAACAAAGCAGATTTTGCTTCCCTGCACAGCTTGCCTGGGTGATCCTTCCCAATCTCATGTGCCTCTGAGTGATTTTGATGTTCGAATATGAGCTCATAACAAACCTTAAGCTGTCAGAACCCAGGGGTTGTACAAAATAGCTCCGAGGTTAGATAAACAGAGTAGCTGGGAAACAATTGGGGAGTGTGTGCTCATCTGCTGACTGCAGGGGGGTTGGACAGGATGACCTTTGAGGGTCCCTTCCAACCCAATGCAGTCCAGGAATCCCAGGAGCAGAAGACATTCGATTTTCAAAGCAAATCTCCTACCTGACTGCTGGCCCAGTTTGTGTTGGGGAAGGTTCATTTCATGGGGGTGAAATATTCCATCAAAGCAGGGGGCCAAATGGCAGGAGACAAACTGGACAGACATTGATGGAGGAGTGACAAGGAAGAGGAGATGGATCTGCAGTGGTAAGGGGAAGCCAGGAATTCTGACCAGGCTGGGTTTAGGACACAAGACCTCTGAAAAAGAGAAGGATCCAGGGTATTCCTACAGCTGGGGGTGGAAAGGGGAGAGTTATGAAGCTGGCTGTGACCTACTTGCTCCCAGGAGCTCCTGAGGCTCCCATGGAAGGAAGGGGGTGGGTGCAAATTAGAAGGAACAAGTTACAAGTAGAGTATGAGGTGGGGGAGGCTGCCCTGGAAAGAGCAGCTGGGGCTTGGGGTGAGCTCAGTGCTTAAAATTGCCATGGTGGAAGAAGGAGGCTGGAGAGGAGATGGTGAGAGGAGCAGGCAGCAGTGATGGGAAGAGAAAGTGACTGGGAGAACACAGAACCTGTGGTGGGGAGAAGATGGGAAAGAGAAAGGACAAGGCCCAGGAGGACGTTATGATGCAGAGGAGGGGGGCTGATGGGGCAAAGCTGGTAAGGGGACACCCAGCAGAGCTCTCTGCAATGCTTTTCCTTTCCTGGAGCAGTCAGTCTTGCTGCACCAGGAGAAGCCACCCCTCAACCCATGGTCTTAATGAGAACAGGAGCCACAAAGGGAGGTGCCTGTCACAATGCCCCTTTTGAGCTGAGTCTCCAGCTGTTTTCTGTCTTCCTCTTATGTGTCCTCATCATTTTTCTGGATATATTTTTTCCCCCAGCACAGCTTCCAGGAGACGTGCTCACATTAACCTCAGCTCAGCACAACACTCAAGCATGTCTGAGTTCCAGCAACCCAAAAGGCCAGCAGGACTAGCAGGTAATTAAAGCTAAACATAACTTAGTGTCCAGTTTATTGAGGGTCTACTTGACTAATTAGCTAAATCTTCCATGAGAAGTTACCAGGATCCTTCACAAAGCAAAGCTCCCCAAACAGCTGTTGTGTGACTCTGCCCAGGTCACATTATCTTGTTTGCAGTTGAGATGCCTGAAATTGTGCCAGGGGAGGGTTAGGATGAATATTAGGAAGAATTTCTTTGCTGCAAGAGTGGTCAGGGGTTGGAACAGGCTGCCCAGGGAGGTGGTGGAGTCCCTATCCCTGGAGGTGTTCAAAACTCTGGGCATGGCACTGTGGGACAGGGTTTGGCGGGCGTGGTGGTGTTGGCTTGGTGGTTGGCCTTGATGACTTAGAGGTCTTTTCCAACCAAAACAATTCTATGATTCTATAAATATCTGACTTCTCTTCTTTTTTTTTTTCTTTTGGTGTGTCTGGAGGTTAATCACTCAGGAGAAACTCCAAAGCCACCAGACCTAACCCACCCCACCGGCTGGAGGTGGCAAATCACTGCTGGCGGGCACCGATACTCAACCCATAAATCACATTAACCAAGGTTGTAAACCAAGATTTCAGGTTCAGCTCAGCTGTGCAAGGTGGGCAACACCTCAAATGATGGCAAACAAAATCCCAGCACTAACAACCAAGAGCCACTGCCATCCCAGTACCCCAGTTGCACCCCAACAGGTGGCCCGCAGTGAAAGGCAGTATGCAATGTTATTGCAGGGGGATTTGGAGTGGTCATTAGACTCTCATTGCACTTGTAACGCTGGATTAATCAACCAGCAAGCAGAATTATCTGCCCCCAGATCCATCACCTGCTAACATGTACCAGCAGGTCATGAAAGATTAGACTTGGGGAAGGGGGTGTGTGTGTGTGTGTGGGGTTGATTCTGCCCTGCCTCGCTGCTTCGATGCCCATGTTGGGTGTGGGCTCTCCCCTGCTTTTGTTTGCAGCCTCTTTGGAGGGGAAAACGATTTGCAAGAGGTAAGGAAAGGGTCAGACTTCAAGGGTTGTGGTAAACATGGGCTTTGTGTGGTGGTTTGAGCCTTAACTGGGACTCAAGAGCTCAGATGGGGGCCAGGTTGAGAATCCCTCCCCCACTCTCCCCTCCTCTTTCCCAATAGAGAGGGAAAGAAAGGAAAGGAACAAATCCACCAAGGATTAATTTGGATTTGGCTTGGAAGGAGAGAGGTAAAGAATATTCTTTAAACAGTATATATATATACACACACACACACACACACATATGTAACAATAACAGTTAGGGTTCACAAGGGTAAGGAACAAGGATGGATGGGGAAAAAGAAACACGAAATGCAAAAGCAGTCCTTTGCAAAGGCATGGGAGCAGCAGGGAGGATCATGTGGCAGAGAAGCAGAGGAACCAACAGCAGTCCTTGTCCAGGCAACAGGCAAGGGCCAAGAGACTTAATGGCTGCAGTATCCTCCTTTTTATAGCCTTGCTGGGCAGGGAGGGGGAGTGGAACAGACTAGTTTCCCAGAGGGAAAACCCCCTGCAGGGAGGGCAATGCCCTTACAAGCCCTCCCCCTGCTTCCAGCATGGGCATAAACCCATCACAGTTTGGAACATGGTTTAGTGGCCATGGTGGTGTTGGGTTGATGGTTGGACTCAGTGATCTCAGAGGCCTTTTCCAACCCAAACGATTCTATGGACGCAATGATCTCTTCCAACCTGGTCTATTCCCTTCCCTTCCCTTCCCTTCCCTTCCCTTCCCTTCCTTCCCTTCCCTTCCCTTCCCTTCCCTTCCCTTCCCTTCCCTTCCTTCCCTTCCTTCCCTTCCTTCCCCCTTCCCTTCCCTTCCCTTCCTTCCTTCCCTTCCTTCCCTTCCCTTCCCCTTCCCTTCCCTTCCCTTCCCTTCCCTTCCTTCCCTTCCCTTCCCTTCCCTTCCCTTCCCTTCCCTTCCCTTCCCTTCCCTTCCCTTCCCTGATTCTATAAACTCTTCAAACAGGGCAAATTCTGGTGGGTTTGCAAATCCTGTGTTTGTTTTCCAGCCAGTATTGGATGGGGAGATGTCCACAGGTCTGCTGCAGGAAAATGGGGCAGTCAGCCTAGGTGATACTGGACATTGGTGATGCTTGAGGTTTTGGATACAGCAGAACCCTCAGGTAAAATCAAACCAGCTCCTGGGAGGTTAAAGGACACAGTCTCAAGCTGTGCCAGGGGAGGTTCAGACTGGATGTTAGGAAGAAATTCTTCATGGAGAGAGTGATTGCCCATTGGAATGGGCTGCCTGGGGAGGTGGTGGAGTTGGAGGTGTTTATTGGAGGTGTTTAGAAGGAGACTTGATGGGGTGCTTGGTGCCATGGTTTAGTTGATTAGGTGGTGTTGGATGATGGGTTGGACGTGATGATCTTGAAGGTCTCTTCCAACCTGGTTTATTCTATCCTATCCTATCCTATCCTATCCTATCCTATCCTATCCTATCCTATCCTATCCTATCCTATCCTATCCTATCCTATCCTATCCTATCCTATTCTAAAGTCCACTGCTGAGTGGCACATTCCAAACCCCTTTCTGGGGTTCTGCCCAGGTCATAGTAAATCCCTGGGACTTGGAGTGGATTAATGAGTGGAACCCCTTTGCCTGGGCCGTGTGGGCAAAGAGCCCGTGGCCATTTATGCTGTGGACATCCCACTTGATATAAGGAGGCTGAGGGTCTGGGATAACCAAAATCTGTTCTGTGTGAGGACTACTGGGCCATTTCAGTGGGCAAAACAAAGAGAAAATGCCCTTTTAAATGCCCCATGCTGCTCAATGCTAGCAGCTAGTTGTGGTTTGTTCCCCACAAACCTGTCTTCTCCAAGCAGAAATCCTTGTTGATAAGTCAGTGCTTTGTCTAGCTAGAACAGGTGCTTAAGCTGTTGAGATTGATCCTTTAGTCAGAATTTGAGGCTTTTTCTATCTGAACCTTTCAAAATGTCCAGTTTTCATCTTAGGATTTATTTTCCCCCTCACCAAAGGACAAGGAGCTGGCTCCTTGGTTCCTTCTCTCCACTTCCAAACTCTCCCTTGCTTTAAAAACACAAGTGTCCTCTTCCCACAGAGCTTTCTGATTCCATCAGGCCAGCACTTCCCAAAATAAAAATGAGCATTTCTAGGGCTTGCTTAGCTGGCCTCCTCTTTAATTTTGCATCTAATTGGCCTTCTCCTCTCCTCTTTCCTCTTCCCTCAGCCACTGTATTCGCCAAAGCCTCCAGATAGTCTTCATAACCCCTTTGCCAACAAATTATCTGTAATGTATTAAGGCTTAGCTAAGAAAGAAAATCCACCCAAAACCCCCAACCCCAAAACCACTGCTTTAGTCACACATCCATTACACTGCTGTGAATTTGTCTTCCAAGTGGGGTTTTTTTTTTTTGGCTCACCAGGCTCCCCTGTGGGAGGAAGTGGAAGTTCAGACCACATTTATCGTGTCCTAAATGCAAAGGCTGGAAGGAGCCAACATCCCGCTTGAGATTTCTTTGCAGAGCTTTGGGGTTTAGCAGGGCTTACAGTCCAGCATTAAGGCATTGTGTTGTGCAAGTGAAATCCTGTCCTGGTGATGTTTGTGCCCAAATGGTAGCTGGTGGCTCAGGAGTGCATTCTGAGTGTGAAGCTTGAGGAGGGCAGATTGAGACTGGAGATCAGGAAGAAATTCTTTAGAGTGAGGGTGGAGAGATACTGGAACAGGTTGCCCAGGGAGGTCGTGGATGCCCCCTCCCTGGAGGTGTTCAAGACTAGGTTGGATGAGGCCTTGGGCAACCTGGGCTGGTGGGAGGTGTCCCTGCCCAGGCAGGGGAGTTGAAACTAGATGGTCTTTAAAGTCTTTTCCAACCCAAACCATTCTATGAATCTGTGAATCCATTTGGGTCAGGAGGGATGCTGTGTTGTACCAGATACAATACAATAAACCAGATTGGAAGAGACCTTCAAGACGATAGGTAACTGGATAGGACATGGAGCTGAGCATCAGCTCCTTGCCAAAAGCAGAGTTAGAGCCATTTCTGGAAGAAAAATCACAGAATCACCAAGGCTGGAAGAGGCCTCAAAGATCATCAGGTCCAACCTGTCAACACAGACCTCATGATTAAACCGTGGCGCCAAGTGCCACGTCCAATCCCCTCTTGAACACCTCCAGGAATTGGGACTCCACCACCTCCCTGGGCAGCACATTCCAATGGTGAATGACTCTCTCTGGGAAGAACTTTCTCCTCTCCTCCAGCCTAAACCTCCCCTGGTGCAGCTTGAGACTGTGTCCTCGTGTTCTGGTGCTGCTTGCCTGGGAGAAGAGACCAACCCCTTCCTGGCTACAACCTCCCTTCAGGTAGTTGTAGAGAGCAAGAAGGTCTCCCTGAGCCTCCTCTTCTCCAGGCTAAGCAATCCCAGCTCCCTCAGCCTCTCCTCATAGGGCTGTGCTCGAGGCCTCTCCCCAGCCTCATTGCCCTTCTCTGGACACATTCAAGTGTCTCAATTTCCCCTTTTAATCCTGTTCCCAGGGTACACACTCTGGGCTCTTCTAATTCCAGGCTCTGAAGCTATCCCAGCTCCTCCCTTTCAGGGATGTGGTCCCTTTGCCTCACCAGGTCGTTTGTTTTCACCCTTGTTCTTCAGAGCTGCTCCACCAGTCCTCTTGCCCGGGAGGTGAACGGGAACAAATAGGCTTTGTGTGGTTTCTAGATGGCTGTCAGAGCTCCATGGGATAAATTCTATTTGGCTGAAAGGGAAAAGGACTCGAGAAACAAAACAACCAGAAAAAAAAGGCAAATAGAGATTCTTTTTCTCCCTCTTCTGTTACACCTTTGTTTTGTCCCTTGATGTGCTGGTTGGTACAAAGCCTGGTGCTTGCTTACTGCTTGTCCTGCCAAGGGGACACAAAGTATTTTTCTCTTCCCTTGAATGCTTTATTTGCTTAGTCTTTTAGTAAACTTGGGTGAGGAAAAGGTGAAGAGCCCTCTGGCTTTAGAGATGCTCAGAGAGCAGGCTGGCCAAGAGGATCTTATGTTTGAATGCAGCTCTTCTCTTGGGTTCACTGCCCACCTTCATTTATGATGCTGCAGCTAGGTGCTGTCAACAGGATGCCTTGATGGACACTCAGTGGAAGAGACTCTCTGCCATGAGCTGAGCACTGTTTGCACAAGCACTGGCAACACCACTGCTGGAATGGAGGTGATGCTGAGGCAGAAATGTCACGCTGGGACCTCAGCTCTCATTTGTATTCTCCTCTATTTTCCTGCTCTTTTCCTTTCCCTTTTTCTTGTGTGCTCTGTGTCCCCTGCCAGCAGAGCAGCGAAATCAATCAGCTGCAGCCTTGGTGGCTTTTCCCCTCTGCTCAGCAAGCAGAAGGGATGCTGAACCTCCTGCAGCCTGGCAGCTCTGCTTGAAGGCAGAAGTCAGGATGTCACATGTCACCCCCCTTCACAGTCAGCAACCCTTGAAACACTCTGCAGCAGGTTGGCAATAACCTCCTGTGCAGGTCCTCAGGTCATTTTCAATATTGCAACAGAGGCTTTTTGTCCCTTGAGCCAAAGCAAGAACTTGAGGTGCCCTCTCAGTTCAGGCATGACTTGTCCCCTCTACATGTGTCACATCTCACCTCAGCTTTCCAGCTGAAATCTGCTACAAGGCTGGCTGAAATCTCTCACAGAGCTTAATTGTTCTTCCACAGCATGAAATAGTTTACACCCCAGGGCTTCATTGTTCCTTTGCACTGGCTCCCTGCTTGCACTCCAGAGCTTCCTGCAGCTTTTGCAGGCTCATGGACCAGAGGAACAGGGACAAATAGGGCAGGAGTGAGTGAAGTGATGGTCAGAGGGCTGGAGCAGCTCTCCCGTGGAGACAGGCTGGAGGAACTGGAGCTGTTCAGGCTGGAAAGGAGAAGGCTCCAGGAGACCTTAGGGCTACATTTTAATACCTGAAGGGGATCTACTGGAAGACTGAGGAGAGTCTGTTTAGAAGGGCCTGTGGTGATAGGATGAGGGACAGCAGTTTGAAACTGGAGCGGTGGAGATTTAGCTTGGACATCAGGCGGAAGTTCTGCACAACGAGAGTGGTGAAATCCAGGAACAGGTTGAGAGGCCCCAGCCCTGGAGACATGCAAGGTCAGATTGGATGTGGCCCTGGACAGCCTGATCTAGCTGAAAGTGTCCCTGCTGGCTGTAGTGGAGCTTGACAAGATGACCTTTGAGGGTCCCTTCCAACCTGACGCAATCTGTGAGTCTATGAGTTTCCCATGACTGCCTTCCCTTTCTCCCATCCCACTCTCCAAGCCCTTCTCCCTGCCTCTCCAGGCACACATGTTGGGACAGCTCATGATGATCTTGGTGAGAAGCTGGCAGAGCAGAAGCTGAGATCTCAATTACCTCTCTCCTCACCCATTTGCACAGGATCCTTATCTCACTGTGCGTAACTCCCGGTGCTTAATTACCCTCAGTGATAATCCTTCACACACTGAGTGCATTATGAAGCAATTCCTAAGATAAGTAGTTTTCTGGATCCCAAATTATGATTAGATATTGGCAATCAAGCTGTCTTCTACTCTTCCTCTTGGGGTTAGCCTGCCAAAAACTGTCTTGTTTGGGTGAGACATGAGACCCGTGTGAGAAGCTGCTGTGCAAGGAGAAGTTTAGACAAGAGTCTCTTGATGGGTAAAAGGTCTACATAGCCTGGCAGGTCTCCTTGAAGCTGGTTGAGATGTTGACTTTGACCCAGCAGACAGGCTGGGGAGATGCAGGAGGTGTCCTCCACCAGCATGTTGTGAGAGAGATCTCTTCTTGCAGCCATCCCCAGCAGGCTGAGGCGTTAGGTTTGCTACAGCTTCAAGGTCTAAATCTGAGAATGAGTCAAAATGAGCTTCACAGAATGGTTTGGATTGGAAGGGACCTTAGAGATCATCTAGTCCAAACCCCTCTGCTATGGGCAAGGGCATCTCCAACTAGACCAGGTTGCTCAGAGCCCCATCCAACTTGGCCTGGATTCTTCCATTTCTTTACATAGTTCATGTCCCCTGAGTTTTTTCTGACCATTTCTGTTGAGCTCCTCTGCTCCCTCCCCAGGTTTTGTAGCTTGGCTGAAGGCTTTAGCAGCACACCATGATTTAGTTGACCTAGGTGGGCTCCTCCTCACCTTCCTACTATATCTCCCCTAAATACTGGCATGCTTTGCAGGGCAGGGACGAGGGGTGATCAGGGACGAGGGGTGATCAGGGACAAGGGGTGATCAGGGATGAGGGGTGATCAGGGATGAGGGGTGAGCAGGGATGAGGGGTCAGCATGGACGAAGGGTCAGCAGGGACGAGGTCAGCAGCATGTCATCCAGTTGGCACATGGAGCTCCCTGAGATCCAGCACAGTGATGTGATCAACCTCCAAGTTCAGTGGCCTCCTTTGCAGCAGTGTTTTCCCTCTTTTGCCCGCTCATGTTGGAGTGAATTTGGTGCAATCTCAGGTTGTTCCCTCGTGGTTCCTTCCAGCAATCCCCAAGCCTGCACACGGGAGACCTGCTGCACGACGTATCATTGCTGCACTACAATGGAGGAGGGATTATAGGGATTCCTCCTAATTGTGTCCAGGAAAATGCTGTTTGTAAGTGTAATGGAGAGGATGGCTTTAGAGTGGATGACTGCAGGCTTATGTTGTAGCTGGATCATGTTGCACCCCTTTCAAAGCATTTAAGAGCTTACCAGAAAAACAAATGTCATTGCTCAATCTGCAAAGTGTCTCTAATCCAGCTCACTGTGGCTGTTCCTTCCCTTCAAGATACAAAGGAACAGATGCTCAGGCTGAACATCAGTTTAGAGAGCTTTCCCCCCCCTTCACATTGATATTCAATTAAGCACTGGAACAGGCTCCCCAGGGGGGTGGTCGAATTCCCTGTGCCTGGAGGTGTTTCAAAGAGGCAGAGATGTGGTGCTGAGGGCCATGGTTTAGCACCAGCCTTGGTAGAGTTAGAGAATGGTTGGACTCATAGATGTTAAAGCTCTTTTCCAACCAAAATGCTTCAGTCATGAATGATTCCATCATTATTAGCCAAATCTTGACTATTTCCACTTTGACTTCAACATGGACATGTTGGGGAGCAGCTTAGACAGCTACACAACCTACAGTCTTCTGCCCTCTAGTTAAGAATCATCAGACCTCACATCTGATTGTGGGGCTGTCAAAACCACAGAGACCTGTGTCTGCTCAGGCAGATCTTGCCATGCATCTTGTAGATCTCCACTCCTGCACATGCTGCATCTCAATCCCAAATGAGCTTTGCTCAACCAGCTCCGTGCCCCAGCACCGCCCTTGGTGCCCTCACCAAGCTCAGTCATTACCTCCCTTAATGAAAGAGCAGTTTGCTGGCATCCAAACCGTGGGGTTAAGCACCTTGCTTCCCTTCAGGAGGAATAACAGTTGTGAAACAGCGGGGAAGGTGAGGAGATAGGGAGCAAAAGAGCTCCTTGAGGTGCCAACAATAACACCTCCTCAGCAGCGGTACCCCGCGTCCTGCTAGCACCTTCGTGGTGTTAATTAATTACAGCCTCCTCCTGTCTCTGTTAGATCCATTTAGTTATTTGTGAAGCACTTTCCATCCCCAAGCTCTCTGGAATCTGTTCATCACCTCAAGGCAAACAGTGTGCCCACAGAGCTGCTGGGGAGAAACACAAAGAGGCTCTTGTGAGCGAGGCTCCGGGTTGTGAATCCAAGTGGGGTTTGGTTCCTGCTCCCGCCACAAACCAAGGTCCTCAGATCTGCTCCTGGGGGAGGCAGGGATGGGTTTGGGGGATAGAAAATGAGGATGCTGTCTCCCATCTGCTATGGGCACTCCTAAGAACGTTTGGCTGATGGTGAGCAATGAGCCAGGCAGGAAGAGCAGCAGGATTTCTGGGTAGACTTTGTGCCACCTCCCCATAGGTTTTAATATCCATGTCAGCAGGAGGAGCAGGGGTTGGTGAGCTTCACAGTGTAGCTGAAATCCCACCAACAAAATACCCTTGGCTATCAGTCTGGGCATCACTCCTGCCTTTAGGGATGTGTTTAGCACCCTTCACTTACCCGTATCAGTCAGGCTTTGCTGACTTGGTGCTGCCCTGAGAACTTTGCTGGCCAAATTTCGTTGCTCCAAGAAATGTCTCTGCTGTGCTCTGCTGAGACCCACCCTGCAGTGCTGGGGCCAGCTCTGGAGTCCTCAGCACAGACAGGGACCTGTTGGAGCAGGGCTAGAGGAGGCCACAGCAATGCTGGCAGAGCTGGAAGCCCTCTGCTTCGAGGCCATGCTGAGAGAGTTGGGGCTGTTCAGCCTGGAGAAGAGAAGGCTCCAGGGACACCTTCTGGTGGCCTTTCTGTACTCCAAGAAAGCTGGGGACAGACTTTTTAGCAGGTCCTGTTGCGACAGCACAAGGGGGGTGGTTTGAATCTAGAAGAGGAGATGTTTTTAATGCTGAGGGTGGTGAGACCCTCATCCAGGTTGCCCAGAGAGGTGGTAGATACCCCATCCCTGGTGACATTGCAGATCTTCAACAAGACATCTTCAAGATGTTCTTCAAGATATCATAGTATCAGTCAGGGTTGGAAGGGACCTCAAGGATAAGCTAGTTCCAACCCCCCTGCCATGGGCAGGGACACCCTACACTAGATCTGGCTGGCCAGAGCCTCATCCAGCCTGGGCTTAAACAATTCCAGAGACGGGGCCTCAACCACCTCCCTGTTCTAGCTGCAGATATCCCTGATGACTGCAGGGACATTGGGCCAGATGACCTTTAAAGGTCCCTTCCCACCCAAATCAGTCTGTGATTAAGTCCCTGGTGTGAAGGGTGAGCTGGGAACTGCTGGGCTAACACCATCTTCAACGTCACAAACCTATGAGGAGAGGCTGAGGGAGCTGGGGTTGCTTAGCCTGGAGAAGAGGAGGCTCAGGGGAGACCTTCTTGCTCTCCACAACTCCCTGAAGGGAGGTTGTAACCAGGTGGGGGTTGGTCTCTTCTCCCAGGCAAGCAGCACCAGAACAAGAGGACACAGTCTCAAGCTGTGCCAGGGGAAGTTTAGGCTGGAGGTGAGGAGAAAGTTCTTCCCAAAGAGAGTTGTTAGCCATTGGAATGTGCTGCCCAGGGAGGTGGTGGAGTCCCCATCCCTGGAGGTGTTCAAGATTGGATGTGGCACTTGGTGCCACGGTTTAGTTAGTCCTGAGGTCTGTGGTGACAGGTTGGACTTGGTGATCTTTGAGGTATTTTCCAACCTTGTTGATTCTATGATTCCATCTTCACACCTTGAAGTGGGTTTTCAGCCAGGGCAGGGTGGTCCCAAGGGCTGCCCTTAGGGTTTGCCAGAGCTGAAGGTCCAGCCACGGTTCTTCTGCAGCGCTACGAGGCCTCTGCTCGGCTGACTGAAAACCGCAGAGGAGCAATTAGCTCCTGCGAAACGTTCCACCAGGAGGAACAATGGCTGGCTTGCTTCTCCTCTGATGGAATTAATGATATTCTAACAAGTGAGGGTTTGGGTTTGGCTCTTTCCCCCCCCCCCCCCCCTTTCCTCAGATTCTCTCATTTGGAAGGAATTGCTTGCCATAAATTACGCTCATAAAAATTAGCCTGGTGTTTTGTATTGTTTACAACAAGCACTTCAGGGTGAGGGATGTTACTCACTGATTTATAATGTTTAATTCTTCTCCCCTGCTCCTTTCGAGCTCTCCATAAATCAAGGGGAGATGTCAACCCTGTGTCAACATTTCACTCAGCCCTGCAAGTTGCAGGCAAGTTGGGACAGCAGATCTCGCAGGGAAGGTTGAGTCTTCTCCTCGACTGTCTTTCCCATTTTGATGAAACAATAAGAAGGTGAGGCTGGCACTTGTCAGTTATTTCTGAGTCACATTTCATTAGATCTTTTTCAAACACTCCAGAGAACAATGTTGGAGGCAAGAGATCCAAACAACTCATGTTCCCGCTTGTGCACTTGAAGGTTAGGGCAGCAGCTGCTGTGGAATTACACTGGGAGGCTCAGCAGGTGTCTGATGGTCCTGGACCAGATCCGGATGATGTCAGGCAGCTCTCATCTTAGCAGGCTCTTCTTCCCCCTCCCCAACCCCACTGAGCTCCTGGGATAATCATTTTGAAAGCCTGAAGAGGCTGCTAAAGGGTTCCTCAAGAAGTGATGGGGCTGCCGGGAGGATTCAAAGCAAGTTGGGTGCACCTGGGTAGGGTCATTGAGGCCCTGCAGGTGACCCAGAGCTGGTGCTTTGGTAAACCCCAAGAGGAGAATTGAAGAGGTTTGGGTGAGAAATATTGCACAAGCCTGCAGTGTGAGATCTTAGAGAAACTAATGGGAACTGAGGACTGAAGGACTTCAGAGAGCTTCTGTCAGCAGCTTGCTTAGATAAGGTAAATCCCTTTGGAAAACTGGGAAGAAAAGCTTCCTTTCCCCAGGTAATTTGCACCATAGGTCTGGCAAAGAATATCCAAAGGTGGGGGTGGATTGTCATGTGCCCTGTTTCAGGTCAAAACTGAGCATTTTTGGCCCTTCACTCAAGGCAACCAACCAGGGAGCTGCTGAACCCTCAGCGCTGCTCTGCCATCGTGAGGATGCCCAGGGTGTGACCTCCAGCAGTCATGGCAGTGGTGATGATGCCCCATGAGATCCCTCCAACAGGGCTGAACAGGCACACTTCTGGACCTGAGGTCTTGGCTTTTGCTCAGGTTGAATTTCAAATGAGCAACTAAGTCCCATGGGATGGTAGTCCTCCATTTCCTCTGCATTTCTGCTCCATACTTACATTATCAGGCAGTGGAACAGGCTGTCCAGGGAAGCGTTGGAGTCACCACCCCTGAAGGTGTTCAGAAAATGTGTAGTTGTGGTCCTGAGGGACATGATTTAGTGGCCATGGTGGTGCTGTGTTGATAGTTGAACTTGCTCTTAAAGGTCTTTTCCAGCCTCTATGATTCTGAGATTCTATGGCCAGACATTGGAACGGGCTGCCTAGGGAGGTGGTGAAGTCACCAACCCCAGAGCTGTTCAGATAACATCTACCTGTGCTCAAGAAATGTGTGGACATGGCAGTCCAGGACATGATTTAATGGCCATGGTGATGTTGGGTTGATGGCTCTCCTTGATGATCTTAGCGGTCTTTTCCAACCACAACAATTCCATGACTGCATGTATGCTGAGGGCCATGGGTTAGTGGGCATGGTGGTCTCAGTCTGGTGGCTGGACTTGATCTTAAAGGTCTTTTCCAGCTTTAGAATAGAATTAACCAGGTTGGAAAAGACCTGGTTGGAGACCTTTGAGATAGTATCATAGTATCAGTCAGGGTTGGAAGGGACCACAAGGATCATCTAGTTCAACCCCCCTGACATGGGCAGGGACACCCCACACTAAAGCAGGCTGGCCAGAGCATCATCCAGCCTGGGCTTAAACACCTCCAGGGACAGGGCCTCAACCCTGGATAACCCATTCCAGGGCTTCACCACTTTCCTGGGGAAGAACCTCCTCCTCATGTCCAGCCTGAATCTCCCCACCTCCAGCTTCGTTCCATTCCCCCTAGTCCTTTGAGATCATGGAGTCCAACCTATCACCCAACACCATCTAATCAACTCAACCATGGCACCAAGCACCCCATCCAGTCTCTTCCTAAGCACCTCCAGTGGTGGTGACTCCACCACCTCCCTGGGCAGGATCCTGCAGTCGAAAGGAGCTTTAGGAGGAGCCAGACTGCAAAGCAAAGAGCCTGGCAGATGCAGGTATGTGTGCATGGGGCTACCTCAGGCACCTCCTACCCACCCCATGCCTCTGCTGGGCGGCCTTCTCAAGCCTGCTGCGTTCCTAAGGGCCGGGGCTCGCCCGCTCCTAATAAAGCAGAGTAAATAAATACATTTTAATGAGCCGCTGCCGCTAATTAACGCCGCTGAAAAGCAGATGTCTCCCCGAAGAGCTCATCAGGCAGCTGATTGCATAAGCTGGCCCATTAGGTGGGGATGAGTTGATTATTAAAAGAAAACATTTAAGCAGAGGCAGACCGGCATAGTCATCTCCTCTTACATAAGGGCAAGCAGCAGCCCAACCGAGGCAGCCATGGAGGCTTCCAGCCTGTGAAGAGCAAGGAGTGTTTGTGACCTCCTCGGTGAGATAGCTTCTCCTTCATTGGTTTTGGTGCTGTTTTGGTTTTTTTCCAAGGGAAGGAGAGATCTTTCAAGAGATAATAAATAAAAGAGGCTCTGCTTGCTTTCACCTGAAGCAAGATGAGTCCTCGGGATTAGTTTGGATTAGTCTGTTGCTGGTGGCAGGGAGGTTTGGCTCTTGGCCACTGATTCACCTCGAAGACGTAGAGCTAATTGGAAAAGCACCTGCAAGGAGATGGAGCTCACCACCTGCACTTTGCTGAAAGAAAATAAGCCTACATAATTGACTACATTACCTATTAATGTTATGAAATCACCCCCAGGCAGTTTTGTTATTATTATTGTTATTGTTATTGTTACCTTCTCCTCCCCACTCCCCTCCTTCCCTGCCTCCTTCTCCAAGCCTTCAGAAACCAAAATTGAGTCTCTTGCTCTTTTTTTTCATTTCCCTTGGAAGCCCCAGGGTTGTGCCACCACAGCAAGAGCAGGGCTGCTCTGCCTGACTGGCTTGGCCCTGCCTAGGAAATTCGTAGACTCATAGAATGGGGTTGAAAGGGACCTTAAAGATCACCTGGTTCCCATCCAAGCTAATCCTTCTTGCCAAGGAGAAGAAACTGTTTGGCATTTACCTCCGTGCTCTCACGGCACACACAGCCTTCCTAGAGTCTCTTTTGTTCCCCTTAAAAGTCCAATGGGAGTCTTCTGACTGCTTTATGTGCTGGTGGGATAACCCAGAGCAGCCTCAGGATGACAGAAAACCTTCTTGCTGGCTATTTGGTTGGCCATGGCGAGCTGCATGGAGTGGACGTTGCCCAGGGGATGTTTGGAGCTTGGTGTGGTCGGTTGGTCTGGAGACAGGTGGGTTCCCTGCCTTGCAGTGACCGCTTTTGGTCGCATCACCTCTTGCCGCAAACCTTTGTGCCAAGAGCAGCTTGCAACAGATAGGGACAGGCATGTGGCCTCAGGGACTTGCATGCTCAGGACAGCCCTGTTCCTGGCAGTGGTTGAGGCATGCTGGGACAAAGAAAACCTCAGATGAAAACCTCTCTTGCTGCACAATTGCTAGGGAAAGGAAGGCAGAGGTAGGAACACTCGTGGGGAAAAGCAATAGGAGATTCATCCTGGTTTATTTTCCCCCTCTCCACCCTTCCTGGCAACTTTGCTACATGCTTGAATCTAACTCATATCAAACCATCTCTGTGTGGGTCAAAACAAAACAGATTAAGCATTTCAGGGCATTTCCTTGCTTTTTTTCCCCACATCCTGGGTGGAGAGGAAAGAAAGCCTAAGCTCCTGTGGTCAGAGATACCATGTTAAACCAGGGGCTTCAGTGGAGAAACAGGGAATAAAATGCAGGAGCCAAGCTGGTTCTGAAGTCATCCAGTCTCCAATCACCAAGTCTTCATCCTCAGCACCAACCGCTGGAGATGCTGTGGGCTTCCAGCTTGACCAAGCAAACCCAGTTGCTCTTTGCCACGCCGAGCCCCAAGTGGAAAGTGCGTAATTACCGTGGCTGGTTCCTAATTACTGCTGTCCTGTGTTGATAATTAATGATGTGACCTCACAGTTAATCAACTGTGTGGCTTTGGGATCTAAACAGCCCTGCCAAAACTACCCACGTGCCAAAAGCAGTCAGGGTCAGCAGGAGGATTGGTGAAGCCCTTTCAGGGACTTGAGGAGCAGCAGTCAGAGAAGCCTCTTGCCCAAGGCATGGGGTGTGGGCAGGGCTGAGGATGGGGAGGTTGGCAAGTGAGGGAGGATGAAGTGATTGGGATTTGGGGTTGAAAACAAACAGGTCTCAGCAGAGCTCTTCTGAACACTGTGGCCTCTTTGGGTGCCTGGAGATGGAAATTTGAAGCCTGCTAAGATGCTGGAGCTTCTGCCCATCACTGATGCTTGGAACTCACCTACATCTCAGGGTAGATCCAGAGTGAAAATTCACTGTGCTCAGGCACATAGAAGTAGAGCAATTCCTAGCAGGGAGCCAGATCCAGACCGTCATGTACCATGTTCTGAATGTTCAATAACTCAATCCCTTGATGATGGGTTTGGTTTCTTCCTGAGGCTCCCAAGGACTTTTATTATTTCCCCTTCCCCTTCCCCTTCCCCTTCCCCTTCCCCTTCCCCTTCCCCTTCCCCTTCCCCTTCCCCTTCCCCTTTCTTTCCCCTTCCCCTTCCCCTTTCTTTCCCCTTCCCCTTCCCCTTTCTTTCCCCTTCCCCTTCCCCTTTCTCTTTCTTCCCCCTTCCCCCTTCCCCCTTCCCCCTTCCCCCTTCCCCCTTCCCCCTTCCCCCTTCCCCCTTTCTCTTTCTTTCCCCTTCCCCTGTTTCATTCTTCATGGGTTTTTTTTACTCTTACTACTTCCTTTTCCCTCCCATTACTTCAGCTGACCTCAGAAGAGAAGCGCAGCATCCAAACAGGAGCTCAGCTTCCCAAAGCTATTATCCCATTGAGTCTGATGAGTGACTATTTTATACCTAAAGATATAGGTATGTATAAACTCTTTTTTTCCCCCTTCCCCCCTTGCAAAGGCAGCAGCTCAATAAATAATGGCTGTTTCTTAATCCCACAGCTATTTCTCCTTCGCTGTAAAAAATTAATTGGTTTTCCATCATCTGTTTCCCTCTGACCCGGAGGGATCTGGCACGGCGTCGGTGCCCCTGCTTCAACATGCTCCTCATAATCTTGGTCATGCCCATGCCACAGAATCTGGGGGATAAACAAACTAATGGGAGATGTTCGAGGCACCTCCAGGAAGGTTTAGTCATCAGGACGCTTTGTGCCGCTGGAGCATCCATCCGGCCGGGGAGTAATTAAAGCTCTCAAGCCCTGATGAGGGAAACGCTCAGCTCCCTGGGGTGTAGCCTGGCAGAGAGAGTCACAGAGAGGTTAGAAGCTTTGCCCCGGACCACACAGTGAGTCAGTGCCACCACCACCCCCACAAAAAAAAAAAAAAAAAGAAGAAGGGGAAGATTCCCCCATAGTCTGCTTGTCCTCTCTCAAGAAAGACAATGAGCTGCTTGAAAGAGTCCAGCGCACAGCCATGAGGATGATGAAGGGAGTGGAACATCTTCTGTACGAGGAGAGACTGAGGGAGCTGAGGGCTCTTTAGCTTAGAGAAGAGGAGACTGAGAGGTGACCTCATCAATGTTTATAACGGTGTAAATGGTGAGTCCCCAGAGGCTGGAGCCAGGCTCTGCTGGGTGGTGCCCAGTGGCAGCACAAGGGGCAGTGGTGGAAGTTGAGGCAGAGGAAGTTTCATGGAAATATGAGGAAAGAATTTTCCCCTGTGAGGGTGACAGAGGCGTGGAACAGGCTGCCCGGGGGGGTGTGGAGTCTCCCTCTCTGGAGATGCTCAGAACTTGCCTGGATGCCTTCCTGTGTGATCTGCTCTGGGTGACCCCGCTCTGGCAGGAGGGTTGGACTGGATGAGCTCTCAAGGTCCCTTCCAGCCCCTGAAATTCTGTGGTTCTTGCCTGTCATGTACCAATGGCCTGACTCACAACTCAAGTCCCCTTCCATGGGGACTTAGCTGGGGACAGCCAGAATGCCAGGAGAAGACTCAAGCTGCTCCAGGGAAGTTAAGGCTCGAGGTGAGGAGAAAGTTCTTCACTGAGAGAGTTGTTAGCCATTGGAATGGGCTGCCCAGGGTGGTGGTTGAGTTGCCATCCCTGGAGGTTTCAAGAGGGGATTGGGCGTGCACTTGGTGCCATGGTTTAGTCATGAGGTCTGTGGTGACAGGTTGGACTTGATGATCTTTGAGGTATCTTCCAACCTTGGTGGTACTGTGACTTCAGGTTATCAAGGCCAGTCTGCTCTTGCCACATAGCTGAACCCCACCACAAGCCCCAGATTGAACCTGGGGACTGTTTGGACTTCACCTTTGCACCCCCTGCTGCTTAATCTCCCATTTTTGCATGCCCTGATGCTACCAGATCCAGCACCAGGGGGAGCACTGGCACGAAGGTAGCAGTTCTTTAACAGGTTAAGATAAGCATTTAGAGGAAAAGGTGGTTTACAGGAGGGGTAAAAAGACTTCCTCTCACTCTCTGTCACCTTCTTTTAGATGCTCCAGGGCTACCCTGGGCCCAGCCTGCTCCTGGAAGCATCTCTGCTCTCTGCTCTCCATCTGTAAATGCTATCATCTTTTTCATCTTCTGTACCCTCCAACTCTCGCCCTTTGAACCTCAAACTCTGCAGGTTGCTGAGGGAACTGGGAAGCCCTTAAAGCTTCTCAGCAGCTCCTCTGAAAGTGCTTGCTGCAGGGTGACTTTAAGAGTTGTTTTCCCCCAGCTCCTTTTTCCTGTCTGCCGTGTGCAGGTGCTGATCATCTCTCTCATCAGGAGAGCACATGGCATTCCTAAACCAGCCCCAGGTGCTCCTGCCTCGCTCACCACAGCAATGCTTTGCCTGCAGCTTCTCGTGTGCACCGCTGCAGGTCCCCGGGAGGACGGCTCGCAGCAGCGAGGAGCTACCGCCCCCGTTTACCTGGGAAAAGCTGGAACTGCAGGGAGGAACTGGTAAGCTGCAACCGGAGGGACATTTGCACCTCACAGTCCATGTCCTGGCTCTGCTTTCCGTAGACTGCACAGTCAGGCTTTTGGAGTCTGGCATCTCCTATCTTGATGGCCTTAGAGGTCTTTCCTAGCCTTAATGATCAGAGGATCCTTGAGGTCCCTTCCAAGCCTAACAGTTCTGTTGTGTCCAGAGAAGGGCAAGGAAGCTGATGAAAGGTGTGGAGAACAGGGCTGGTGAGGAGCAGCTGAGGGAACTGAGGTGGTTTGGTGTGGAGAAGAGGAGGCTGAGGAGAGACCTCGTTGCTCTCTACCACTCCCTGAAAGGAGGTTGGAGCCAGGAGGAGGTTGGTGTCTTCTCCCTAGAAACAAGTAATAGGACAAGAGGAAGTAGCCTTAAGATGCACCAGGGGAGGTTTTGGTTGGACAATTTCTTTCCTGCAAGAGTGGTCAGGTGTTGGAACAGGCTGCCCAGGGTGGTGGAGCCTCTATGCCTGGAGGTGTTCAAGTGTGGACATGGTTTAGTGATCATGGTAGTGCTGGGTCAGCAGTTTGCCTTGATGATCTTAGAGGTCTTTTCCAACCTTAATGACTCTTTGTTTCCATTCTATGATTCTCTGGTCCTAGCTGCTGATGGGGGCTGAAATGGCCATCGTTGTTACTTACTGGTGTGAAGGAACAGCAAACTGGGAAGAGAGCTGCTTGCCCTGCTTGGGATGGGACCAGCAGCCTGGTGCTCTTCCCTGGGAGGGGCTTCAGTGATTGCTTGTGCACAGATTGTGTCTGAAAGAGTTAACTGGTGGGGAAACAAGAGCCAGTTCAGCCTAAGGGAGGCAGCAAGTACAAGCACTTGCCTAATATGAAGCTTTGTTTAATTAGGTCTGATGAAGGCTTCAGTGGGAGCCATCACTGCCACTGCATTTTCTGGAGTGAATTCCTTCCCTTTGATTCGTAATCTGCTTCCATCCCCACTGGCCAATCTTGTCCAAACAGCCCCATGGGCTGTGAAATCAGATGGAAAATGTGGGCTCATATGGCACAGCCAGAGACAGAAAGGTGTGAGGGGAGGCCAGGAGGTTACAGGATTCATCCTTCAAACTATCTCCATGCATGTTGGAGCCCAACCCTTACAGATCAGGTCCTGTACACGAAGGACACGGAGGCCCTGGAGTGGGTGCAGAGAAGGGCAACACATCTGCAGAAGGGTCTGGAGAACAGGGCTGGGGAGGAGCAGCTGAGGGAGCTGGGGGTGTTTAGTGTGGAGAAAGAGGAGGCTCAGGGGAGACCACATTGCTCTCTAGAACTCCTTGAAAGGAGGTTGGTCTCTTTCCCCAATACCTAGCAATAGAACAAGAGGAAATGGCCTCAAGCTGCACCAGAGAAGGTTTAGGTTGGAGGTTAGGAACAATATCTTTGTTGCAAGAGTGGTCAGGGATTGAAACAGGCTGCCCATGGAGGTGGTGGAGTCTTCATGCCTGGATGCCTTCCAAAAGTGTGTAGGCATGGCACTTCAGGACATGGTTTAATGGCCATGGTGGTGTTAGTTCGATGGTTGGACTCTATGATCTTTGAGGTCTTTTCCAACTGAATTGATTCTATGATTCCTCAGAGGCTTGCCACAAATTCAGCTGCATAGTCCCAGTAGAAGCACAGAGCAGCCCCAACACCAGTCATGAAAGATGCTTCATGTCATCCCACACAGCAAACCCACATCATCATCATCACATCCCTGTCCCTAAAGCCAAGTTTCACCTTGAGACATCTTTGCAAACCAAATCAGGAGGGGCAGAGCATGGATGGAAACATCAACCCCATAGGATGAGTTCAAAGATATTCCTCATCTTGTAGCAGGAAAGTGTTCAGGAGATGCACATCCCTTTGCCAGGGCAAAGAGGGTGAGAGTGGTCACAGCAAGCACCTCTCCTCCTACAGACAGGGTACTTCTTGCTGCACCCCAGGAGTTGGCCTTCTTTGTCACAAGGGCTCATTGCTGGCTCATGGATCACAGAATCACCAAGGTTGGAAGAGACCTCAAAGAGCATCAAGTCCAACCTGTCACCACAGACCTCATGACTAAACCATGGCTCCAAGTGCCACATCCAATCCCCTCTTGAACATCTCCAGGGACGGTGACTCCACCTCCTCCCTGGGCAGCACATTCCAATGGCGAACAACTCTCTCTGGGAAGAACTTTCTCCTCACCTCGAGGCTAAACTTTCCCTGGCACAGCTTGACATTCTGTCCTCTTGTTCTGGTGCTGGTTGCTTGAAAGAAGAGACCAACCCCCACCTGGCTACAACTTCCCTTCAGGGAGTTTTAGAGAGCAGTAAGGTCTCCCCTGAGCCTCCTCTTCTCCAGGCTAAGCAACCCCAGCTCCCTCAGCCTCTCCTCACAGGGCTGTGCTCCAGACCCCTCCTCAGCCTCATTGCCCTTCTCTGGACACATTCAAGTGTCTTATCCATTATTGTCTCATGATCCAGTGGTTAATTACTTCATGTCTTCCCGGTTCCACCTTACTGCTTCATTTGATGTCCTCAAGAGGCTCGGGTCAGGATCCTGCACTGTGTGGCACGCAGATGGCAGCACTTCCAGGCAGGAGCTGAGGGATCGTGGCATCATTCCCTAGGGGAAAACAGGTCTAGGAAACTCCACTGAGACACAGGCTTCACAAACTCATCCCAGATGTATTCCTTTATTAAAATGTAGCAGGAATGACACTGAGAGCTGCATTTCCTCATTACTCATCATTTGCCCTTGGAATACTTCTTTTATTGCTGCTCTCCAGCAGCAGCCCCAGCAGCTGGAGGAGCTGCAGTAAAGCTCGAGAGCATCCACCTAATTACATCGCAGCTTAATTATCCCCTTTCTCCGTGGCTCCTTCCTAATGAGGTCTTCAGGTTGTTAGAGTTGATGATGAAGTGGCTGTAGAGCTGTTGTTATCTGCTCCTCACCTGAATAAAAGCCAGTCAAGGACCAGAGAGAGCCCTAGAAAGGGTGCAGCCTCCCTCTTTCTGCCTCGCACACAAAACAAGCCGGGTTGTGAAATGCCTCTTGGAAAGGGAGATAAAAAAATTCAACAGCCACAGGGCAGCCAGCTTGGTGGATGGGTTCCAGAACCATTAGGTCATAGATTATTCTTTTCTTTTCCCCCCTTTTTTTTTTTTTTTTTTTTTTTTTTTTTTTTTTTTTTCTTTAAATATTTTTTTCCTCCCCTCTCTCTCTCTCTCTCTCCCAAAATACACCTGGGCACTTCTCCAGCAATTATCAAAAGTCACTTTTTATAGCCAGGGTGTCTTCTACAGCACAGCTCTGCAGCTTCTCTTCCATTGGCTTCCTTCTCATCCCATCCCAAAGCTTTTCTTTATGCATTTTATGTTAAGGTGGAACAGCTCTAGAGGCACCAACTCCTCTTTTTAGCCTGCAGAAGAGGAGGCTCAGGGGAGACCTCACTGCTCTCTGCAACTACCTGAAGGGAGGTTGTAGCCAGGTGGGGGTTGGTCTCTTCTCCCAGGCAAGCAGCACCAGAACAAGAGGACACAGTCTCAAGTTGTGCCAGGGGAAGTTTAGCCTCGAGGTGAGGAGAAAGTTCTTCCCAGAAAGAGGAATTGGCCATTGGAATGTGCTGCCCAGGGAGGTGATGGAGTCCCCATCCCTGGAGGTGTTCAAGAGGGGATTGGATGTGGCACTTGGAGCCATGGTTTAGTTTGTCAGGAGGTGTTGGGTGACAGGTTGGACTTGATGATCTCTGAGGTCTTTTCCAGCCTTATTGATTCTATGATTCTAAGGGGCCCCAAACTGACCCCAGGATTTGTGGTGTGAATGACCTAACTCCAGCAGTTCCATATTAGAGGCAAGTTTGTGATGGGACCTGGTGGTTTCCCACAGGAGATTGGATGCAGTCAGACAAGGATGACCTCAAGGATACCCTGAGCAGTTAAAGCAGAGAAGCCTGAAGGTCACTTTAAAAGGTGTTGAAGGATGTGTGCACTTGCTGCCATGGTTTAGTAGTCATGAGGTGCTGGGTGACAGGTTGGACTTGATGATCTCTGAGGTCTTTTCCAACCTTGTTGATTCTATGATTCTATTTCCTTCCCCAGATCACCCCCAGCACAAACCACAATGAACACCTCATGGCTCAGTCCCCTTCTACCAGATCAAATTGTCCTGCCCTGAAGGAGGTCAGGGACCTTGCTTGTGTTGTGGCCTCTGCCACTTGGGACTTGTTTTCTGTTGATATCCTAGAGGTTGAAGAGCAAGGAGGAAACTGCTCCTTCCCATCTGATAAATTATCCCCCTGGAAAGGTGAAGACTCCATTAGCAGCCACTGTAACAAGATCATGGAATTCACCCCTGGTCCTTGGCCACCCTGAGCAAAAATCTGTTGCAGATGTGGACCACTAAGGCATGTGTCCCAGCAAACCTAGCAAGCAGGGTGGGAGAGCAACCTTGAGCATCACCTAGCCTGCCTGTGCCCCCAAAGTGCAAAGGAACAGGCTGCCCAGGTGGTGGAGTCACCATCCCTGGAGGGGTCCCAAAACCATGGAGACGTGGCCCCTTGGGACATGGTTTGGTGATCATGGTAGTGTTGGGTTGATGGTTGGACCTGATGGTCTTAGAGGTCTTTTCCAACCTTATTGATTCAAGTTGGAAAAGACCTCTAAGTCCAACCTGTCACCCAAGACCTCATGACTATTAAACCATGGCAACAAGTGCTACATGCAGTCCCCTCTTGAACACTTAATGATTCTGTGAGTCCTACAGAGATAGAGCAGAGGCTCTTTGACTACCTCACTAACTCCTGCCTCTCTGGCCAAACATCTTTTTGAGTGGACAACCCTGTCTTACTCAGTTCTCCCTTTAGATGTCAAGTTCTTCAGGCTGCTCATCAACCCTGCTGCTTACCCTCTTGCATAAAGCAGATGGCTGATTGTCTTCAATCCACAAACTGAAAGTCATTTAAATCCAAGTAGATAATTGAAGCTGGTTGGATCAATATCAGGCAATGATCTAATATATTGACTGGAGATGTCTATCTGCCCAGGAATGGCTGAGTCGTCAGTATGTGCACAAATGACATTGACATCTGCGGCAGATTCAACCTGGGCTTACACCATCCACATCCAGGTCATCTACACATGGAATTTAGGCTTCCCTATGAGTCTGCAAGTGCTTGCCCAATGAGGGGGATGAACCAAAACCTGACCAAACCCCAGCACTCTCCATGGCTTGACCTAAAGACCCAGTGATGGAGCAATCCCACACACAGGGAAGAGTGTCACAGGGGAATGAGCCATCACAGTTGTGGTTTCTCCCGTGTTTTATATAGGGATCAGCCTTTAAAAGCTCTTTTTCCCCTCCTACCAAAGAAAGACTGCTGTTGTCAGAGATGGTCTGGGGGCTTTGAACGACCTCCTCTCTGTCCAATGGCTATAAAAGGCTGTTTGGATGACCACCTCTCTGTCCAGTGCCTATAAAGGGCAGTTTGGATGACCACCTCTCTGTCCAGTGCCTATAAAGGGCAGTTTGGATGACCACCTCTCTGTCCAGTGCCTATAAAGGGCAGTTTGGATGACCACCTCTCTGCCCAATGTCTACAAAGGGCAGTTTGGATGACCACCTCTCTGTCCAATGCCTACAAAGGGCAGTTTGGATGACCACCTCTCTGTCCAGGGCCTATAGAGGGCAGTTTGGATGACCACCTCTCTGTCCAGGGCCTATAGAGGGCAGTTTGGATGACCACCTCTCTGTCCAGGGCCTATAGAGGGCAGTTTGGATGACCACCTCTCTGTCCAGGGCCTATAGAGGGCAGTTTGGATGACCACCTCTCTGTCCAGGGCCTATAGAGGGCAGTTTGGATGACCACCTCTCTGTCCAGGGCCTATAGAGGGCAGTTTGGATGACCACCTCTCTGTCCAGGGCCTATAGAGGCCAGTTTGGATGACCACTTCTCTGTCCAGGGCCTATAGAGGGCAGTTTGGATGACCACTTCTCTGTCCAGGGCCTATAGAGGGCAGTTTGGATGACCACTTCTCTGTCCAGGGCCTATAGAGGGCAGTTTGGATGACCACCTCTCTGTCCAGGGCCTATAGAGGGCAGTTTGGATGACCACCTCTCTGTCCAATGGCTACCAAGGGTAGTTTGAATGACCTCTTCTCTGCCCAGTGGCTACCAAGGGTAGTTTGAATGACCTCTTCTCTGCCCAGTGGCTACCAAGGGTAGTTTGGATGACCTCCTCTCTTTCCAATGCCTACAAAGAGAGCCCAAGCCCAGTGAGGTGAATCTGGGTACTGCTGAGTAGGGTGGGATTTGGACATCACAGGATGTCAGGGGTTTGGAAGGGACCTCCAAAGATCAAGTCCAACCCCCCTGGCAGAGCAGGACATCCTTTCCCAGCCAGCTGAAATCTTTCCCCCAAAGCCCCTCCTGCTTTCTGCTTTCACCTTTGCTCTAAGTTGTGTTAAATTCATTAAGCACCTCTCCAGAAAAGAGCATCCAATCCGGGAGCTCACAAGTGTCTCCTGCCACCTTAAGTAGATGGTGAGACATGGGAGTCTGAACCCAACCCAAATAGCCTGAGATCCATCTTCTGCTGTGACGTGGATTCAAAAGAAGAAGGGGGAGGGGGGAAGCTATTAGCACACAAAATATTAAGTCATTCATATTTTCTGCAATTAATTTATCTGTCATCAATAGACTCATAAACTATTTGACTCTGTGACAGCTTGGAAAGAGAAGATGCCAACTTTTCCTGCAGGTGTGCATCTGGTTGGGAAGACATCAGCAATTGTACGTGCAGGGAGAGGGAGGGTGCTAGGAGGGAGACAGAGGGGTTGTGAAATAAGATGGGAGGGAAAGGGTTGACAAAAATGCTGGCTAGCTGCATTTGTCCTCCTCAGGGATGGGAAGCAAGGTGTGCAAAGCCCTGGTTTCAAGCAGCATTCCCAAAAGTAGGTGGAGAGCCCTTTACTGTGCAAGTGTTATTGATCTGGCTCCAGGCAATGCCCCCATCAAAAGAGCCCAGGGCACCAGAGGAATGCTTCAGCACATTTCCTATAGCCAGTGTGATCCTCAAATTAGGAATTCAGGGCCAGGTATCAGGTGCTCACATGCTGGTGTGGTGATAAATCCTACCGATTTCAGGAGGGTTAAGTAGTTTCCTTTGTGGTTGTTGCAGATTGGCTGTCTGGAGCTTCAGCCTTAGCATTTGAGCAGCTATCTCCCTGCATTTGAGCAGCTATCTCCCTGCTGAGCCTGTTTAATGGCCATGAACTACAAGGCTTTGGGGTGCAGGAGGTTTGGAAAACAATCTGAGCCAAGAGAGGTCAGACAGGTCCTGGTGAATGATGAGCAGGGATGGGCTATAAGCAAAATCCTGGACAGCACTGAGTGAATCTCCTTTTTCTTACAAGGCTGGCCACACATAAAATAATCTCCTAGAGCAGATCTCAAGGGTTTCCTCTGAGCTAGAACAGCACAGCTTGGAGAGCATGGGAGGTGCATGACCAGGGAAGAGACCTGAGCACGGCCAATGGGCTTTGGTGTTCCCAAGTGCCTTCAGGTGAAAGCCCTCTCCGGCAGGAGCTAATAAAATGGGAGTCGACCACAGCCTGCCTTCCTTTTTAAAGGGGTCAGCTCTACTGCTAGGTCAAGCTGAAATGTGGAGCTGAGAAAGCCTGGGTATGTCCTTGCCTTGTGGACACTGCCTGGTGAGGGGATGGAGAAGATCTCTGGGGAGCCAGGGCCTGGAAGGGGAGCCCCAGTTTCAAGGGGTGCAGCTCCTTTCCCCGCCTCTGTGCCTGCGCTTCTTTGGACTTGATGTTTTCCACATCCCTGGGACCTGGAAGCTGATAATTCAGTGACTTTGTACCACTGTGTAGGATCCTTTGGGGCAGAAGTTTCTCAACCTCTCTTTTTCCTTCTGTGGAAGTCAATTAATTTTAATAATCAGACGGTTTCTGGGTTCATGCAGCTCCCTGATCCCTTGCATGCAAATTGTGGGGTTGTGGCAGCTTTGCCTGTCTGGTGATTCTGGCAGAATCAAGTTCCAGGGAAGCACCTCCTGATTTCTGAGTTGTTTTTTTTTTTGGGGGGAGGAGGGGTTCCTAATCAAACTGGTGCTTGCATGAAGCTGAAGCCCAAAAGCTTGAGACAAGTTTTGGTTTCAGCTGGTAAAAGGTGTTTTCTGTTCACTTGGTGCACAAAGGGGACAAGCAAAGCCACTACAGCCCTGGAAATGAATGATTCCTGTGGAAGTGTGGAAAGGTTTTGATCTGAAAGCTCTATTGAGAAGAAAAGCAGAGAATGAGTGTCAAGAGCTAAGGTAAAACTGGTAGTGAGTAGAGTCCTGGCTACCTTCTTGCCTGGTTTTGGCAGAAAATGAAGGGAGAAGGTAAAAGCAAGGAACACTGATGTGGTGTGGAGACCAGGATGGAAAAGCCTGCAGTGAGAAGCCAAAACTGAAGATCTGAGGTTGTTAAATATTGAGGGTGTTGAATTTCCACTAAGCCCAGCAAGGATGGTGATGCTTTAAGGTGAAGCCTTTAAGTCTGCCCAAAGAGCTGGCTCTACCATGCACTATAGGATTCTATAGTTGATGTATTGCAGGCTTGGTGGCTCCTCCATGAAGCTTTAGTGTTGTGTTTTAAGTGGGTTGATGTCCTTCTGGACCAGGGAGTCAGCTGAAAAGAGTCAGCTGAATTCCTCTGTGCTCCAGCCCTAGCTTGGTCTCCCTGTGTTCCCAGGTGTGATGCCACAAGAAGTCAGCTGGATTCCTCTGTGCTCCAGCCCCAGCTTGGTCTCCCTGTGTTCCCAGGTGTGATGCCACAAGAAGTCAGCTGGATTCCTCTGTGCTCCAGCCCCAGCTTGGTCTCCCTGTGTTCCCAGGTGTGATGCCACAAGAAGTCAGCTGGATTCCTGTTGTGCTCCAGCCCCAGCTTGGTCTCACTGTGTTCCCAGGTGTGATGCCACAAGAAGTCAGCTGGATTCCTTTGTGCTCCAGCCCCAGCTTGGTCTCCCTGTGTTCCCAGGTGTGATGCCACCTCACTGTGCTCCTATCGCAGCAGGCAGAGACATCTAATGGCCCCAGACAATACTGCAGATGCTGCTGCTGAGATACTGCAACGGGTGATGTCATGCCAGCGTGCTTGAGCGGTGACCTGCAAGAGCCACCTTCCAGAGGAGCTGCTGTTCCTCCTGGGAACTGCCGGCTGGCACTGCAAACAAGGTCTGGCCTCTGTGTCAGCCGTGGTGATAGACTCCGTGACTGATAACGTCACTGTCACCCAGACACCCACCTCCAAACTCCAGAGACAAACAGCTCCTGGCCTGCAGAGCCTCCTGATCAAGCCACAGAATGGTTTGGGTTGGAAGGGACCTTTAAACCTCATCTAGTCCAACCCCTCTGCAGTGATCAGGGGCATCTGAAAAATTAGAGCCACAAACAACCCGACCTGGAATGGTTCCAGGGTTGGGGCATCTGCCACCTCTCTGGGCAACCTGGGCCAGGGTCTTACCACCCTCAGCATCAAAAATTTCTCCCTTCTCTCCAGTCTGAATCTCCCTCTTTTAGTTTAAACCATCCCCCCTTGTTCTGTCACAACAGGACCTGATGAAATGCCTTCCCCCAGCTTTAAGTTCTGAAAGGCCACCAGAAGGTCTCTCTGGAACCTTCTCTTCTCCAGGCTGAACAAGCCCAACTCTCTCAGCCTGGCCTCACAGCAGAGGGCTTCCTGGCCTCCCAGCATCGCTGTGGCCTCCTCTGGTCCCACTCCAGCAGGTCCCTGTCTGTGCTGAGGACTGCAGAGCTGGTCCCAGCACTACAGGTGAGGAGCAGAACAGAGGGGCAGAATCATCCATCTCTTGGCCATGATGCTGTAGAAATCCTTCCTAGATGTTTCTTCTCCATTGTGATTTTAGTGCTTCTCCAAATGCAGCTCCTGCAGTGGGTGGTAGATTAGAGGGGAGATGCAGAGATGCTCATCATGGACCTGGAGGTGAAGCCTTCTTTGCTGTGGGTGAAACGTGTGGGCATTTCCCACTGACCACAGCAACCTGCTTCACTTGGTGCACTCAGCTCCAGCAGCACCTCCCCTGAAAGGCAATGCCATAAAAACAGGGGGAAAGGGGAGGGAGTGAAGAAGGAGCACAAGGAACTTTGCTCTGCACATGGGGAAGCATCTTGAACGTGCCACTGGCGTGTTGCTGCAGACAGCTTGAGCAGGGAGAAAATTCCTTGGCAGTGACATCAATTCAGCACTGATGCATTTGCTTAGGCTGAGATTCAAGTTAAGGTCTCTCCATGGGTGGAATGATTGAATGGTACTTAAAAAAGCCCAACCCCAAGAAATGAGGCTCCTTTTGTTGAAGCTCTTGTCAGCCCATAATTTAAAAGGGTTTGAGGTTGGGGTTTTGGTTTGGTTTAGAATCATAGAATTGTTAGGGTTGGAAGGGACCTCAAGGAGCATCTCGTTCCAAACCCCCTGCCGTGGGCAGGGACACCTCACACTAGATCAGGTTGCTCAGAGCCACATCCAGCCTGGCCTTAAAAACCTCCAGGGATGAAGCTTCCCCACCTCCCTGGGCAACCTGTGTCAGTCTCTCACCACCCTCATCATAGAATCAATAAAGCTGGAAAAGACCTTAAAGATCATGAAGTCCAACCTGTCACTCATCGAATCTGAATCTACCCATTTCTAGTTTTGCTTGATTCCCCCAGTCCTATCACTCCCTGACACCCTAAAAGGTCACAGAATCACCAAGGTTGGAAGAGACCTCAAAGAGCATCAAGTCCAACCTGTCACCACAGACCTCATGACTAAACCATGGCACCAAGTGCCACATCCAATCCCCTCTTGAACACCTCCAGGGATGGGGACTCCACCACCTCCCTGGGCAGCACATTCTAACAATTCTCTCTGGGAAGAACTTTCTCCTCACCTGGAGCCTAAACTTCCCCTGGTGCAGCTTGAGACTGTGTCCTCTTGTTCTGGTGCTGCTTGCCTGGGAGAAGAGACCAACCCCCACCTGGCTACAACCTCCCTTCAGGGTCCCTCCCCAGCTTTCTTGTACCCCCTTTCAGATACTGCCAGGCCACAATGAGGTCTCCATAGAGCCTTCTCTTCTCCAGACTGAACTGAACTCCACCTTGAGTTTTGGTTTGTGGATGAAGACTGCTAGAACTGCCTTCAGCTCGGATTTCTCCAGACATCCACCAAACCTAGAGCAGACAGTGATGGTTTGAGATGGTGAAAGACTCAAGCAAGGCTTTGAGGGTTGGATCTTGGGGGGATGCAGAGACGTGATGCTGAGGGACACGGTTTAGTGGGTGGACTGAGGTGCTTGTGAAGTGGTCAGTGGGTGGATTGAAATGATTTTGAGGTGGTCTGTTGGTGGGTTGAGATGGTTTTGAAAGGGCAATGGATGGACTGAAATGATTTTGAGGTGGTCTGCTGGTGGGTTTAGAGGTTTTGAAAGGTCAATGGATGGACTGAAATGATTTTGAGGTGGTCTGCTGGTGGGTTTAGAGGTTTTGAAAGGTCAGTGGGTGGATTGAAATGATTTTGAGGTGGTCTGCTGGTGGGTTGAGATGGTTTTGAAAGGTCAGTGGGTGGATTGAAATGATTTTGAGGTGGTCTGCTGGTGGGTTTAGAGGTTTTGAAAGGTCAGTGGGTGGATTGAAATGATTTTGAGGTGGTCTGCTGGTGGCTTTAGATGGTTTTGAAAGGTCAATGGATGGACTGAAATGATTTTGAGGTGGTCTGCTGGTGGCTTTAGATGGTTTTGAAAGGTCAATGGGTGGACTGAAATGATTTTGAGGTGGTCTGTTGGTGGGTTGAGATGGTTTTGAAAGGTCAGTGGGTGGATTGAAATGATTTTGAGGTGGTCTGTTGGTGGGTTGAGATGGTTTTGAAAGGGCAATGGATGGACTGAAATGATTTTGAGGTGGTCTGTTGGTGGGTTGAGATGGTTTTGAAAGGGCAATGGATGGACTGAAATGATTTCAAGGTGGTCTGCTGGTGGGTTTAGAGGTTTTGAAAGGTCAGTGGGTGGACTGAAATGATTTTGAGGTGGTCTGTTGGTGGGTTGAGATGGTTTTGAAAGGTCAGTGGGTGGATTGAAATGATTTTGAGGTGGTCTGCTGGTGGGTTTAGAGGTTTTGAAAGGTCAATGGGTGGATTGAAATGATTTTGAGGTGGTCTGCTGGTGGGTTTAGAGGTTTTGAAAGGTCAGTGGGTGGATTGAAATGATTTTGAGGTGGTCTGCTGGTGGCTTTAGATGGTTTTGAAAGGTCAATGGATGGACTGAAATGATTTTTTTGCTGGTGGCTTTGATGTTTTGAAAGGTGGGTGGACTGAAATGAGAGGTGGTCTGTTTTGAAAGGTTTTGAAAGGTCAATGGGTGGATTGAAATGATTTTGAGGTGGTCTGCTGGTGGGTTTAGAGGTTTTGAAAGGTCAATGGGTGGACTGAAATGATTTCGAGGTGGTCTGCTGGTGGGTTTAGAGGTTTTGAAAAGTGGGTCTGAAATGATTGGAGGTGGTCTGCTGGTGGGTTTAGAGGTTTTGATGGATGGACTGAAATGATTTCTGAAGGTGGTCTGCTGGTGGGTTTAGAGGTTTTGAAAGGTCAGTGGGTGGATTGAAATGATTTTGAGGTGGTCTGCTGGTGGCTTTAGATGGTTTTGAAAGGTCAATGGATGGACTGAAATGATTTTGAGGTGGTCTTTGGGTGGGCTGAGATGGTATGGAGGTGGTCTGCAGGTGTTTTGAGAGGGTGTGCAATGGGTGCTGGAGGCTTTCTCTGTGTATCTCCAGCTCCACAGTGTCACCTCTGTGTCACTTCTGAGCAACGTGAGTCCTGGCCTTGCATACCCCAGAAGAAGCTGCAGCCTGTGTGTGAGAGAGAGCCAATGGTTTTGCTGAAAGGATTGTAGGAGGGACTGGTTCAGAGGAGGTGCAACATCTGCCTTTGGGGTAGGGGAGTGTGAGGCACAGCCAGGATGATCTCTCCCAGACATGATCCTTCAGGTTGAGGTTGGAGCACTCCGTGGGACAAGAGGTGGAAGCAGTTTCCATAGCTGAGCTGCAACCCATTCCTGAGGCACCTTATCTTCATCTCTGAGTCTCTCTTCACATGCAATCATAAGCTGAGGGGCCTGGGAGGACATCTGCTTGCAGTTAGCCTGGGGCAAAACAGCAGCTGGATGTAGAATGTTTGCTTTGGGTGTTTGTGCCCTGGTGGAGGAAGAGGAGGCTGTGAGGTGAAGCAGCTGTGAGGTGAAGCACCTCTCAGCTCAGCTTTTCTTGACAAGTCACCTTTCTTTCTTTTTCTTCCTTGCCTTGCTGGTGGCTTCATGTGGGGCTCAGCTGTGTTTGGCAACTCACCTCTCTTGCTTCCTTGCCTTGCTGGTGGCTTCATGTGGGGCTCAGCTGTGTTTGGCAACTCACCTCTCTTGATTCCTTGCCTTGCTGGTGGCTTCATGTGGGGCTCAGCTGTGTTTGGCAACTCACCTCTCTTGCTTCCTTGCCTTGCTGGTGGCTTCATGTGGGGCTCAGCTGTGTTTGGCAACTCACCTCTCTTGCTTCCTTGCCTTGCTGGTGACCACTCTGAACTTCAAACCCAAGAAATGGAAGTGCTGGGGTGGGGGAGGAAATTATCCTACTACTGATCCAAATCAAGTAGGAAAAACCCATTTAGCTGCCACTAAATAATTCACTCTCTCTCCCACGGATCCCATTTTCCCTGCCTTGTACTTCAAACCTTTTTACTTTGTGGAACAGTTTGGATTTAAAAAAAAAAAAATGGGGGGGGGGGAAGTGGGGGGAGGCAATGTTGCTTTAAAAGTAAGTCCAAGGCTTCAGCATGTGTTCCTTGGGCTGGTTGAATTCCAGATGAGGGGTTTAGGCTTCCCTTGGGAGCTCCCTTTCACAGCTCTCCCCTAATCCTCTGGAAATCGCCTGTTCCCTACAGCTGTTGGGCCACCAGATAAACTATTTGTTCAATTATTCTTGGCCAGGATGCCTCAAAGGCTGCCGGCTCCAGCCCTCAGCCCACTTCAATCGCCTCCGGAGCAGCCCCAGCCCGTTTGAAGCCTTCCATCCTCCTCGCAGCACCGTCTCTGCTCCCACCCCCACGTCCTTTTTGATCTCTCCACACCATCCCCGAGCGTGGCTGCCAGTGGGGGGGGTGGGGGTGGGGAGGGGGTAGGGGTGGGGGGATGAGAAAATAATTACAAATGAAAGAGAGATTAGGAGAAGCTGTCGTGACAAATGCTGCCCGAGATGCTGGTGGAGCGCCGGCGGTCCCTTCTAACGGGAGAAGTCAGCTGCAGCTGCCGGCCCTATGGCATCTCCGTGCCCATGGGACCACGGCATGAAAGCCTCAGACCAGACAAACCGTGGCTTGGGGGATGAGGTGATGGAGCAGGGCAGCTCCAGGTCATACAAATGGGCTGGGAATTAACACTGCTGCCTTTTTTTTTTTTGCCCATTTGTCTGCCCCTCCATCCCCCCCCCCCCCCCCCCAGTCTGGGCTTTTGCAGAAGCATTCAAAGCTGTCTGATAAATGTCTTGCAGCTGCTGAAAGATGGATCTTGCCTGGCATTGGGAAGCACTCTGAGTTCACCTTGGCCAAGTCTCTGACCTCTCCAAGATGACCTAAGTGGCTTGTTCATCCTGTTCCAGTGTGCCAAACCTCCCCCTGTTTAACCAGGAGGTCAGGAGGGCACAGCATGGTCGTGGCTGTGGTGCAGGACAGGGAGGGCACAGCAGGGTGATGGCTGTGGTGCAGGACAGGGAGGGCACAGCAGGGTGATGGCTGTGGTGCAGGACAGGGAGGGCACAGCAGGGTGATGGCTGTGGTGCAGGACAGGGAGGGCACAGCAGGGTGATGGCTGTGGTACAGGAGAGGTGGGAAAATACTGCATAGTCTTTAAGGAGACCTTCTGTCCTTTAAGGAGTCCTTTAAGGAGGCTGTTCATGGAAGGAGGGAAGAGAGATGACTTTGGGGAAGTTGTTCCTACTGGGAGCAAGGCTGGAAGCATCCAGCTGGATGTTTAGACTGGATCTTAGGAAGAAGCTCTTCACAAAACAGGTTGCTCAGAGAGGCTGTGGATGCCTTCTCCCTGGAGGTGTTCAAGGTCAGGTTGGATAAGGCAACCAAGTCTAGTTGAGAGGTGTCCCTCCCTGTGGCAAGGAGGTTGCAGTAGACGGTCTCTAAGGTCTCTTCCAACCTAAGCCATATCTGCCCAGCCAGGTGTTTTTCTTTCCCTCCAGACTCCAAGTTCTGTCCCTACAAGGTCCCAAGAGAACATCCTGGCCACACTGCTGTACAGGCCAAGGAGAAAGGTTCTGGGGAGGTGTTTCCCCTCTCATACGTCTGTATCCTCCATCCAGGGTTTGCAGCCCCTGAGCAGAAGCACTGCAGCATCCCTCTGCTTAGGTTTTTTTTTTCCCCTGATACCTTTGAGCAGCTGAGGGAAGGGGACTTGTTAAGTCTGGAAAAGAGGATGAGGGAAAACCTTCTTGCTGTCTACACTCCCTGAAAGGAGGCTGGAGTGAGGTGGGGGTTGGTCTCTTCTCCCATGTATCAAGTTCAAGAGGGGATTGGATGTGGCACTTGGTGCCATGGTTTAGTAGTCATGAGGTCTTGGGTGACAGGTTGGACTTGATGATCCTTGAGGTCTCTTCCAACCTTATTGATTCTATGATAAGTGAGAGGACTACAGGAAATGGCCTCAAACTGCACCAGGGTTTAGGTTGGTTGCTAACGAGGTTTAGGTTGGATATTAGGAACAATTTCATTGCTGCAAAAGTGGTCAGGAACAGGCTGCCCAGGGAGGTGGTGGAGCCATCATCCCTGGAGGTGTTCAAAAACCATGTAGACATGGCTCTTTGGGACATGGTTTAATGGCCATGGTGATGTTGGGTTGCTGATTGGACTGGATGATCTTAGAGAGCTTTTCCAGCTCTAGTGGTTCTGTGATTCCAAAGCCACAAGGGACGTGTGACCTCACCAAGTCTGCATCCCTCACTCAACTCCCTCTCACCTCTCACTCATCCTCCCTCCATCATAGAATCCTAGAATCACCAAGGTTGGAAAAGACCTCAAAGATCATCAGGTCCAACCTGTCACCCAACACCTCATGACTACTAAACCGTGGCACTAAGTGCCACATCCAATCCCCTCTTGAACACCTCCAGGGATGGGGACTCCACCACCTCCCTGAGCAGCACATTCCAACAGCTGACAACTCTCTCTGTGAAGAACTTTCTCCTCACCTCCAGCCTGAACCTCCCCTGGCACAGCTTGAGACTGTGTCCTCTTGTTCTGGTGCTGGGTGCCTGGGAGAAGAGACCAACCCCCACCTGGCTACAACCTCCCTTCAGGCAGTTGTGGAGAGCAAGAAGGTCTCCCCTGAGCCTCCTCTTCTCCAGGCTAAGCAACCCCAGCTCCCTCAGCCTCTCCTCACAGGGCTGTGCTCAAGACCTCTCCCCAGCCTTGTTGCCCTTCTCTGGACACCTTCCAGAATCTCAATGTCCTTCTTAAATTGTGGAGCACAGAACTGGACACAGGATTCAAGGTGTGGCCCAACCAGTGCTGAGCACAGGGCGCAATGACTTCCCTGCTCCTGCTGGCCACACTGTTCCTGATGCAGGCCAGGATGCCATTGGCCTTCTTGGCCACCTGGGCACACTGATGGCTCATGTTCAGCCGGCTGTCAACCAGTACCCCCAGCTCCCTTTCTGTTTGGCAGCTCTCCAGCCACTCTGTCCCCAGCCTGTAGCACTGCATGGGGTTGTTGTGGCCAAAGTGCAGCCCCTGGCACTTGGACTTGTTGAATGCCATCCTGTTGGACTCTGCCCATCTGTCCAGCCCGGCAAGGCTGGAGAGATCTGGAGAGCCCTTCTACCCTCTGACTGAGGGTTACTCAGTTAGGTCACTCCCCAGGTCCCTCCCAGCAGCTCCCCACATCTCCCTGAGCCCCAGCAATCGCTCTGCAAGCAAGACATCAGAACACCATTAGCTCCTTCCCGTCCAGCCTGGCTCCCTTGCCCAGCCGAGGCCGGGAGGACAGCCTGGCGCTGGGGCATCCCAGCCAGGGCTTTGAAGCCCCCGCCCGCGCTGGCCGGGGACAGCTGGCCCGTGCCACAATCCCCTCGGCCCTTTGGGGGGTTTAAAATAGTGTCTGTGTGCGTGCCCCCTCCCCCCGCCCGGCGCGGACAACTGCGCTGTTCTCGGGGACGCTGTTTGCGGACCCGCTGCGTAACCGGAGCCCCCGGCGGCAGGAGTGGGAGGTGATGGCTGAAGGGGGCCGGGGGACAGCCCTAGGTGGGTTTCACCCTAATTCGCAGCCCCCTTGCTATCCGTAGGGCCGGTTAAAGGTGGTGGAAAAGTCATCTGAGCCTCTAGATTGAGACTGGAGGTTAGGAAGCAGTTCTTTAGGGTGAGGGTGGGGAGGCTCTGGAACGGGTTGCCCGTGGAGATCGTGGATGTCATAGTATCATAGTATCAGTCAGGGTTGGAAGGGACCACAAGGATCATCTAGTTCCAACCCCCCTGCCATGGGCAGGGACACCCCACACTAGATCAGGCTGGCCACAGCCTCATCCAGCCTGGGCTTAAACACCTCCAGGGACGGGGCCTCAACCACCTCCCTGGACAACCCATTCCAGGGCTTCACCACTCTCATGGGAAAGAACTTCTTCCTCACATCTAGCCTGAATCTCCCCACCTCCAGTTTCATTCCATTCCCCCTGGAATGTCCCCTCCCTGGAGGTGTTCAGGGCCAGGCTGGATGAGGCTTTGAACAACCTGGGCTAAGGGGAGGTGTCCCTGCCCATGGCAGGGGAGTTGGAACTAGATGAGGGAGGTGGTGGAGTCCCCATCCCTGGAGGTGTTCAAGAGGGGACTGGACGTGGCACTTGGTGCCATGGTTTAGTCATGGGGGCTGTGGTGACAGGTTGGCCTTGATGGTCTCAGAGGTCTCTTCCAACCTTGGTGATTCTGTGATTCTGTGATCTTGAAGGTCCTTTCCAAGCCAACCCAATTTCTGAATCTGTTCTGTGTGAAAGCCACAGCAGCAAAGGAGCAGTGGCTGAGAGCAGGCACTTTGCTGCAAGCATATTTTTTCCAAGGGTGGAGCTTGTTTGAGGACTCACCAAAAGACAATGGGATCTCCTCACTGGGAAGGTGATGCTCTAGGTGGCTTGGGATGGAAACTGCCCTGGGTGATGTCTCACCTTGTGCCTTGGTTTCCCCGTTGGTAACAAAGGGATGGCATCCTGGCCTGGATCAGGAAGAGTGTGGCCAGCAGGAGCAGGGAAGTCATTCTGCCCTGTGCTCAGTCCCGTGTCCAGTTCTGGGCTCCTTGAGTTGAGTTGCTGGAAGGTGTCCAGAGAAGGGCAGCAAAGCTGGGGAGGGGTCTGGAGCACAGCCCTGTGAGGAGAGGCTGAGGGAGCTGGGGTTGCTTAGCCTGCAGAAGAGGAGGCTCAGGGGAGACCTTCTGGCTCTCTACAACTACCTGAAGGGAGGTTGTAGCCAGGAGGGGTTGGTCTCTTCTCCCAGGCATCCAGCCCCAGAACAAGAGGACACAGTCTCCAGCTGTGCCAGGGGAGGTTTAGGTTGGAGGTTAGGAAGAAGTTCTTCATAGAAAGAGTAATTGGCCATTGGAATGTGCTGCCCAGGGAGGTGGTGGAGTCCCCATCCCTGGAGGTGTTCAAGAGGGGATTGGATGTGGCACTTGGTGCTGTGGTTTAGTTGATTAGATGGTGTTGGGTGTTAGGTTGGACTCAATGATCTTTGAGGTCTCTTCCAACCTGGTTAATTCTATTTTATTGTAAAAGAGGGGAAGGGACCAGGTTAGACCTAGGCTTCCCAAAGCCAGGCCTTTTAGCAGAGGGAGGGCTGTGACACAGCGACACAAGGAGCTTCTCGTGGGTCCAGCTCACCGCTGGGCTGCCCAAGTGGAAAGCCAGCCCTAAAATGGGGTCCTTCAGGCCTCCACCACAGCACCTCTGAGCATCTCTTGGTGGTGCAGGAGCCTTTCTGCAAGTCCTCAGCACCACCTAGTGTTCCCAAATATTCCTGGGGTTCAGTTCTGCCTGCTCAGGACGTGTCTGGCCACGCCACGCATGGCTGGGACATCACCAGCGTCCCACTCCTCTTGTACTCGACTTACAAGGATCCCCCGCCCTCAGCTGCTGCCTCTCTTCTCTCATTTCACCCCACAAATCCCTCCTGCAAGCTCTCAGGTGGGCAGGTGCTCCCCAAAGAAACAACACCCACTTTTCCACAGCCCTCCCAAAGTCTTCTCCTCCATGGGCATGGAGTTACAGGGCAGGCTGGAATGGAATGGAATGGAATGGAATGGAATGGAATAAACCAGGTTGGAAGAGACCTTTAAGATCATTGAGTCCAACCCATCATCCAACACCATCTAATCAACTAAGCCATGGCACCAAGCATCCCATCCAGTCTCTTCCTAAACACCTCCAGGGATGGGGACTCCACCACCTCCCTGGGCAGCACATTCCAATGGCCAACCTCTCTTGCTGGGAAGAACTTCTAGCCTAAACCTCCCCTGGCACATCTTGAGACTGTGTCCTCTTGTTCTGGTGCTGCATGCCTGGGAGGAGAGACCAACCCCCACCTGGCTACAGCCTCCCTTCAGGGAGTTGTAGAGAGCAAGGAGGTCTCCCTGAGCCTCCTCTTCTCCAGGCTCAGCAACCCCAGCTCCCTCAGCCTCTCCTCACAGGGCTGTGCTCCAGACCCTCCCCAGCTTTGTTGCCCTTCTCTGGACACCTTCTAGCAACTCCTTTCCTAAACTAAGGAGCCCAGAACTGGACACAGGACTCAAGGTGTGGCCTAAGCAGTGCTGAGCACAGGGCAGGATGAGCTCCCTGCTCCTGCTGGCCACACTGTTCCTGCTGCAGGCCAGGATGCTATTGACCTTCTTGGCCAGCTGGGCACACTGCTGGCTCATGTTCAGCCTACTATCAACCAGTATCCCCAGCTCCCTTTCTGCTATCCATGGTCCCTTCTGTGGAGCTCATGGAGGTGCTGGTTTGTAGCTGGATTTGTATTGCTAAAGGTCGATGAAGCCCAGGTTTTGGCTTTGCTGCTGTCCCTGGGTGTGGGGTTTGATGGAATGCAGCTTCTGGGGGTCGATTGGGACGCTGAAAATTAACAGAGCTGCAGGTGTTTGCTCAGGGAAGAGCTGGAGTAGTGGGGAGGAGAGTAAAAATTATCATGGGTGATAAATATGGGCAAGAAGGAAAAGCCATCACCTGTCATTAATAACAATGCCACCTCCCAAACCTTATTTAATAAGCAAGGAGTTTGGTGTGAAGGTGATGAGCTGATTTTTTTTTAAGCCCTTCTCTCCTCAGATGAAACTTCCCACCACATCTGCTCCTGCCCACCCCCTCCCAGCTTCACTTCCTCAACGACCTCGCCACCGCTGACTGTGGATCTTTTTCAGACCTCACCACCGCTGATCATGGATCTTTTTCCCACCTCCAGAAGCTGAAGACCAACCAATCCCCAGAGAAATGCCTCTTGGTTTAGCAGGTGACATGGGGAGGGACGGCAAAGGTGAGGTGACATTCCTCCCTCTGCCACCGAGATGTGCCCTTGCTCCACTCGCTGCCGAATGCTTCAAGCAGAGGGAGGGCAAACCGAAAACCAAGCCTCTAGGGAGATGCTGAGCTGGGTTTCTTCCTGGCTGTGCCCTTCCTCTGCCTGCAGCACCTCCCTGGGTTGAAAAAGAACAATTTATGTAGCCAAGAAGCTCTGCAGTTGTGCAAAGAACGGTCAAGAAGAGGCAGCTCCCAGGATCTATTTTGCCTGGCAAGAAGAGTTGCCCAGCCCTGGGGTCTAGCTGCAGGTGCCCAGCTGCCCACCAGCTGCTTGTGCATCTCCTGGATGGAACATGGGGGTGCCATCCCATGCAGGGATGGAGATGGATTCATGGAGTGTTTAGAGAATCATAGAATTGTTTTGGTTGGAGAAGACCTTTAGCTCCCAGGCAACCAGCACCAGAACAAGAGGACACAGTCTCAAGCTGTGCCAGAAGAGGTTTAGGCTGCAGGTGAGGAGAAAGTTCTTCCCAGAAAGAGGAATTGACTATTGGAATGTGCTGCCCAGGGAGGTGGTGGAGTCACTGTCCTTGGAGGTGCTCAGGAGGGGATTGGATGTGGCACTTGGAGCCGTGGTTTAGTAGTCATGAGGTCTGTGGTGACAGGTTGGAATTGATGATCTTTGAGGTCTCTTCCAACCTTGGTGATTCTGTGAGAAGAGGAGGCTCAGGGGAGACCTTTTTGCTATCTACAACTACCTGAAGGGAGGTTGTAGCCAGGTGGGGGTTGGTCTCTTCTCCCAGACAACCAGCATCAGAACAAGAGGACACAGTTTCAAGCTGTGCCAGGGGAGGTTTAGGCTGGAGGTAAGGAGAAAGTTCTTCAAGAGTAATTGACCATTGGAATGTGCTGCCCAGGGAGGTGGTGGAGTCCTTGTCCTTGGAGGTGTTCCAGAGGGGATTGGATGTGGCACTTGAAGCCATGGTTTAGTTGATTAGGAGGTGTTAGGGATTAGGTCACAGGTTGGACTTGATGAGCTCTGAGGTCTTTTCCAGCCTGGTTGATTCTATGATTCTGTGATTCTGTGACTCAGGATCATCAAGTCCAGCCATTATCTAACTCTGGTTGGGAAAGACCTTTAAGATCATGGTGTCCAACCATTTAATTGCCTGCCTGCCTGCTTGCTTTTTGTGCTGCACATCAGCTGTGAGTCAATTTTTTCACCCTACTCACCCCTGGTAAATTTCCCCACGGAGTTTTGCCTCCTTTTTGGTGCCATCACTTTAACCTTCTCCACCTCTCCCTCTGTCTCCCTTCCCTGTTGCCTTTCCCTGTTCCCTTCCTCTCCACCTTCGCTTCCATCTCTTGCATCTGGCCACACAATTGTCCTTTTAATGGGTTTTCTCTCCCTCAGTAATGCTGCCGCCTTGTCCAAGCATCCAGCTGGGGCTGATACCCTTCGAATCACATCATGGCTGAGCTCTCCTTGCTTTTACTTCATCCCAATCCCCTCTTGCCCGCTTTTACCCAGCTGGGGTCTCAGACCTGTTCACAGGGAGGCTGTAATAGGAAGCTTTTGGGTTGTTTTTTTTCCTTTGTCTGTCTGCTTTTCCTGCCAAGCTCTCCCCCCGAGCAGTCCCTCCCCGGGCCAGCCGCGCACGGGTGCTGTTCGCTCTCTGCAGCTGCAGATGTGCCGTGTCGGATTTATTCATCTTCTCCTCCTGCCATCTGGCAAACTCCTTCCTAGACATCTTTGTTGAGGGTGTCTGCAAGAATTAGGTCATGTTTTGAGCAGAGTTCAACGAGTCCCTCACCACCTCCTTTGCTAACTCTCACTTTGTCACCGCCCGGGAGCTCTTTTGCCTCCTCGTGTCATGAACTAGTAGAGGTTTGAAGGGTCCTCTGGAGATCCAGTCCAGGCTGGGCACCCACAGCAGGTTGCTCAGCATCACAGTATCCAGGTGGGTTTGGAAGCTCTCCAGACAAGGAGACTCCACAACCTCTCTGAGCAGCCTGCTCCAGGGTTCCAGCACCCTCACACCAAAGAGGTTTGTCCAGTTCAAGTGACATCTCTTGAGTGGCCTTCGCCCCTTGTCTTGTCAGTGGCCACCACTGAGAAGAGTCCAGCCCCATACTTGTGACCTCCATCCCCCAGAGCCTCCTGAGCATTGATCAGATCCCCTCTTAGGCTGCTCTTTTCCAGGCTAAACAGCCCCAGGTGTCTCAGCCTTTCCTCACAGAGATGCTCCTGGCCCCTCAGCATCCTCATGGCCTTCTGCTGGACTCTCTCCAGTAGTTTCCTGTCTCTCTTGAACTGGGGAGCCCAGAACATCTCCTGTGGCAGCACATGAAAATGAGGGCACTAATTTCCTGGCTCTGGCACTCCCTCATTTGATGTGTTGTAGTGAGCCATGGTTGCTGTGCACCGCACGTCGCAGCGAAACATCTCGCTTCATGCTTTGTGTTTAACACCCAGCTCAGGGATGGTCTTTACTACAATAAATACCCACTGAGAGGCTGTTTCCTTCTAGTAAGATCCACCCCCCCACACACACCCTGTGGTTTCCTTCTACAAATATTTGACAGTGCAAATTTCCTGGTAGCCAGGAAACACCAGCATGACACAGCAGGACGTCAGGTGGGAGAAAAAGCTCCATTTCAGAGGCAGGATTGGAGCTGGCAGGTTGCAGGGGCCTGGAGCTGGCAGGTTGCAGGGGCCGGGAGCTGGCAGGTTGCAGGGGCCGGGAGCTGGCAGGTTGCAGGGGCCGGGAGCTGGCAGGTTGCAGGGGCCGGGAGCTGGCAGGTTGCAGGGGCCGGGAGCTGGCAGGTTGCAGGGGCCGGGAGCTGGCAGGTTGCAGGGGCCGGGAGCTGGGGCCAGGGGCCGGGAGCTGGCAGGTTGCAGGGGCCGGGAGCTGGCAGGTTGCAGGGGCCGGGAGGCAGGTTGCAGGGGCTGGGAGGCAGGTTGCAGGGGCTTGGAGCTGGCAGGTTGCAGGGGGGGCTGGCAGGTTGCAGGGGCCGGGAGCTGGCAGGTTGCAGGGGCTGGGAGCTGGGGTTGCAGGGGCTGGGAGCTGGCAGGTTGCGGGAGCTGGCAGGTTGCAGGGGGTTGCAGGGGCTGGGAGCTTGCAGGGTTGCAGGGGCTGGGAGCTGGCAGGTTGCAGGGGCTGGGAGCTGGCAGGTTGCAGGGGCTGGGAGCTGGCAGGTTGCAGGGGCTGGCAGGGAGCTGGCAGGTTGCAGGGGCCGGGAGCTGGCAGGTTGCAGGGGCCGGGAGCTGGCAGGTTGCAGGGGCCAGGTTGCAGGGGCCGGGGCTGGGAGCTGGCAGGTTGCAGGGGCCGGGAGCTGGCAGGTTGCAGGGGCCGGGAGCTGGCAGGTTGCAGGGGCCGGGAGCTGGCAGGGCAGGGGCCGGGGTTGCAGGTTGGGCCGGGAGCTGGCAGGTTGCAGGTTGGGGCCGGGAGCTGGCAGGTTGCAGGGGCCGGGAGCTGGCAGGTTGCAGGGGCCGGGAGCTGGCAGGTTGCAGGGAGCTGCAGGTTGCAGGGGCCGGGAGCTGGCAGGTTTGCAGGGGCCAGGGGGGAGCTGGCAGGTTGCAGGGGCTGGCAGGTTGCAGGGGCGGGAGCAGGTTGCAGGGGCCGGGAGCTGGCAGGTTGCAGGGGCCGGGAGCTGGCAGGTTGCAGGGGCCGGGAGCTGGCAGGTTGCAGGGGCCGGGAGCTGGCAGGTTGCAGGGGCCGGGAGGGCAGCTGGCAGGTTGCAGGGGCCGGGAGCTGGCAGGTTGCAGGGGCCGGGAGCTGGCAGGGGCCGGGGTTGCAGGGGCCGGGAGCTGGCAGGGTTGCAGGGGCTGGGAGCTGGCAGGTTGCAGGGGCTGGGAGCTGGCAGGTTGCAGGGGCCGGGAGCTGGCAGGTTTCCTGGGCTGCTGGCAGGTTGAGGGGCTGCTTGCAGGTTGCAGGGGCTGGGAGCTGGCAGGTTGCAGGGGCTGGGAGCTGGCAGGTTGTAGGGGCTGGGAGCTTGCAGGGTTCCCTGGGGCTGGCAGGGTTCCAGGGCTGTGAGCTTGCAGGTTGCAGGGGCCTGGGAGCTGGCAGGTTGCAGGGGCTGGGAGCTGGCAGGTTGCAGGGGCTGGGAGCTGGCAGGTTGGGGCTGGGAGCTGGCAGGTTGCAGGGGCTGGGAGCTTGCAGGGTTCCAGGCCTTTGAGCTTACAGGTTACAGGGGCTTTGAGCTCAATTCAGCCTTTTTGGACCGGAGGAGCCATGAGATTTTAGGCTCCAGGACCAGCAATTTCATCACTAACACCCAAGGCAGTTTTTTTGCATGGTGTTTTTGGTGTTTTATTTGCATTCTTGGACATCCCTTGAGTTTTTCCATGAGCTTGTGCAGCACTTCCCCAGTTAAATAACTCTTCATGCCTCCAAGTCCTCTCTGCCACCTCTTGTTCCCTTCTCAACCTCAGTTTCAGGTTTGACTTAATTTTTGGGGGTGTGTGTGTAAAGCCTCCCATGTGCCTGCAGCATCCTGATTTACTCTGAACTTGCAGGCAAGCACTCAAATGGCAACAGGCTCCTAGGACATCAGTGGAACAATTTAATGCTGGAGATGCCTAATGATGGGGTGGGGGGGGGGGAAGGGGAGAGGAATCTTGCAAGCTTGGCTTTTGCCTCTGGAAAATGTGAATGGTCCCACCTGAAAAAACACACAAGGTTTGGGCACCTCCCCCCCCTCAAAAATAAAGCTGAGAGGATGCCTGTGGGATGCTCCCACCCTCCCAGCAGCACCAAACCCCTCCAAGAGGTGAGAAAAGGCTGAATCAATGGGGAATACTTCTGTTTGACAAGGCTCCACCTGTTTAAACAACATCATGGGAGAGGGGATGGAGTTGATGCGAATCAAAGTAAGGAGGATGAAGAGAAGGCAGGGGATTGCCAGGCAGCATTTCTCACCTTGAAGCCATTCCTAAACCAAGGTGGGTTTATTTAAAACATTAAAACTCAGCTTTTTGCCCCCCTTTTTTTTTTTCCCACCTCCCCCACTCCAAATTCCCTGTGGCAGGTGCAGCTCCTCGTGGAAGCAGCACTGCTAACACTTCCCTCTCCCCCAAGGGGGTCGTGGGAGGGTTAATTATTTAACGTGTGCAAAGCACTTTGCAGGGCTGGAGATGAGAGTGGAAAGGTTTATGGGGGGGGGGGGGGGGAAGAAAGCACATTTCTTGGTCAGAAAACGGCCTTCAGAGCCGAAAGGTGGGTGATGAAGAGGGGTATCCCACGAGGAGCATCCATCAGGAGCTGGGGGCAGGGAACACGAAGTGCTGCAAAAGCAATTGAACCATTTTGTGGCTTGCTGGGGCTGGGGGCTGCGCTTGAGGGGCGTCAGGGAGGTGGAGGTGGGAGGTAATGCCCCATGGAACACCCCCACCCCCTCGTGAGTTGGGGCAGTCTGACAGAGAGCAATTTAGTCATAGCATTGAAATGTGAGCAAATAAAGATTTATGAGGTGGAAAAGCCAGGAGAAAGTCAACTTTTCCAGTCGGGAAGTTGCAGATGAGTTTTGGGGGAGAAAACAGAAATGGAAGCACCCAGTGTGGCCAGGAATGGGGGATGGGGTGTTGATGTGTGCAGGGTCATCTTTTTCCCCCTTCAGATGGGCTTTAGAGAAGGCTGGGAGCAGCCAGGGCTGGAAGGAGGAGGGAGGGCTGCAGGCAGGGAGGAGGCAGGGGAGGAGCACAGCTCACCTGGGAGCAGGTACCGCAGCAGGAGCAGCGGGACAGGTAAGGCTCTGCTGGTGGGGCAGGGGGTGGGGAGGGGGCTTCGTGTGGGGAAAGGGTTGGAGAGGAGGAGAGGAAGTCACCCTGAGCCATCAGATTCACCCCCTGTAGCTGGGAGGGGAAGGAACTCACCTGCCCACCCATTAGGAGGGTAGAGATGGGGAGACCCCAAAATTTGGCATCCAAGCAGCCCCACAGGGAAGGAGGAGAGGAGCTGGAGTGGGCGAGCCTGGATTGGCTCCCCGTGGGGAAAGGAAGTTAGGAGGGACATAGGGGTGTAGGCTGGGTCCTGCTCAACCCATTGAGGTGTCTCAGCACCCTGGGGGCCCAGTGAGATGAAGCAGAGGAGGCTGCTGCCCTGTCTGGTACCCTGCCAGGCAGGGCTGGGGTGGTGGGAAGCGGCGGGACACGATGGGGCAGCTCGGCGAGCGGGCAGCAGCCTTTTCCAAGGAGGAAGTTGCAAGAATAAACACAGTGTGTGGGGCCCAAAAGCAGGCAGGGGTGAGAGTAGGGCAGCCTGGGGGCAAGCTGTACCTGTCCCCAAGCCCCCTGACCTCCTTGCTGGGCAGGCTGCGAGGAGCCCTGGCTGGGTCCCTCTGCCCCACTCCCAGCCAAAGGAAGCGCAGAAGCTTTGCCTCGCAGCCAGCCCGAAACCTCTGCTGCGTGCTCTGAGCCAGAAACTCCCTCCCCACGCTCCTCTCCCCGCAGAATTCCCCAGAAAAGTCCCTTTCAGTGTCCACAGATGTGAAAAGTGGGAGGAAGACTGGAGCCCAGGCTACTGCCCTGCTGCCCTCCCTTAGCTGGGGGCTGCTGGGGAAGGCTTTCTCCCCTCTTCCTCCCTGCTTGTCCTTCAGAAATCAATCACGAGTGAACACCACCTCCCTTCTGCAGCACAAGGTGCACTCACCAAGGCACAAGCTGCTTGCAGAGGATCATGTTGGGCAGCTAATAAACTGGGGTGCACCTTCAGCAGCTGGACTTGCTGATCTTGGGGGTCTTTTCCAACTGATTCTACGATTCATTACTCAACAGGTCTGTGGCTTTAAGGTCAATCATTTGGTATGTCTGGGATGCCCTGCAATGGGAACAGGTTTCTTCAGTAGCTTCTCTTGGATGGTTTTCCTTGAGGGGTGTCAGAGGCAGCCAGGAGGAGCGTTGAGCCTGGGCACTGAAGGGCAATCAGGATGATTTTAGGACATGGTGGGGAAACAGCAGTTTTGGTGGCACTGCTGGTGCTGGTAAGGAGAGTTTGGAGTTGCTGCTTTGTGGTTTGTGAGCAGTAGGGATTGGTGGAGCCAGGGATGTTTCATCAGCAAGAGGAGGCTGAGGGGAGACCTCGTTGCTCTCTACCACTACCTGAAAGGAGGTTGGAGCCGGGTGGGGGTTGGGTTCCTCTCCCAATTAACAAGTGATAGGACAAGAGGAAACAACCTCAGGGTTGTACACCAGGGGAGGTGTATCTTGGATACTAGGGGAAGGTCTGTCCTGACAGAGTGGGCAGGCATTGGAACAGGCTGCCCAGGGAGGTGGTGGAGACACCACCCCTGGAACACATCCAAGGACAGGTAGTCCTGGCACTGTGGGGCATGGTTTAGTGGTCATGGTGGTTGGGCTTGATGATCTTCGGAGATCTTTTCCAACCTTAACGATTCTATGACTGTGTGATCATCGTGGAGCTGGGGAGGCAGTTAGGTGCACGGCAAAGCCTCGTGGCAACCACCACCTTTAGGAAGCCCCAGCGCAGTGTCTGGGGCACTGCTCAGAGGTGATGAGAAAGGGCTTTCAGGGTGGGAACATGCAGCTCCCCAAAGAGACCCTTTTGGAAGTCTGACCTCATTGCCTGCAAACCACAATGAGAAGGGAAGCACAAGGATGGCAAAGTGCTCGCTCCGAGCTGCTCTAATGAAGATGGCTTTGGCTAATTGCTTTGATGTCTCAGCTTCCTCTGCTGGGCTGCAGCTTGGAGCTGCTTCTTGCTGCTTCTCTGCTGGCAGGGCTTGGAGCAGAGGTAGGGATGCAGAGTCCAAATCATGATTTATCAAACAGAAGGCAAGAAGAGGCAGTGTGAGGAAGAGCAGTGGCAGGCAGAGAGCAATGAAACCTCTCCATCCCCAGCTTTTTGCTGCCTCTTTCCCCCAGTGTCTCCTTTCAGGTGGCTCCATTGTGTCTGTTAAGTAGCTCTCAGGTCCAGCACCTCCAGTTTGGGGCTTTTATCCCAGTTTGAACTTCCACATTGAATTTTCCCCTCGTGGTGGGTCCTTATTGTCAGATCAGCTCCATCCCATGTGTTCAGCAGCAGCCACCGAATGAGCTCCTGCAGCTCCTGATGGTCCTTCAGGCACTTCCCCAGCAATTGAGCCTAATAGGTTCCAATGATGATGATGATGATTTCTAACCTCAGTCTAAAATCCCTAAGGATGCTTTAGAGGCAGAAAAGTTGCTTCCCTGGGTTTGCAGGCAGAGCTTGGCTCACAAGTATTTGTAACAAGCAACTTGATTGCTGAGTGTCACCATTAATGGTGCAGATGGAGGCAGAGGAAGAAGAACACTCGACAGTAATGGGATGAAATGGTTCTGAGTGGGGCTGCAGCCTGACATTAATGCATTAGGGATCCAGCTCCTAGGGGAGCTAATGGAATCACAGAATCATTAAAGCTGGAAAAGACCTCAAAGATCATCAAGTTCATCCTTCAACCCCAAAACACCATGGCCACTAACCCATGTCCCAAAGTGCCAGGTCTAAGTGCTGCTATGATTAGAAGTGTCTCTGCGGATGGGCAAGGCAGGGCTGGTAGTGGAGTGAGGATGTGCAGGAAGGCAGAAGGAGAGATGGTGTTTGAAGGAGGGTGGGGAGACACTGGGACAGGTTGCCCTGGGAGGTTGTTCAAGGCCAGGCTGGATGAGACCTTTAACAAAGTGGTTTAGGAGAAGGTGTCCCTGCTCTTGGCAGGGGGTTGGAACTGGATGACCTTCAAGGTCCCTCCCAGCTCAAACTATTCTATGATTCTACAGATCTCTTGGGTCCCTCCTATGCCATCTTTTGGGCAGTGTTATCTCCCCTCCATGTTTTCTTGAAGCCATGGTGTAGTAGTCATGAGGGCTTGGCTGACAGGTTGGACTTGATGATCTTTGAGGTCTTTTCCAACCTCATTGATTCTATGATTCTCCTCCAGCTGCCTTCCCTCCCAGGTGGAGTGTTAGGGCTGTGAGGTTGTGTTGCATTCAGAGATGCACACAGAGACCATTCAGGGTAAGAAATGAGCCCTTGGAGTTTGCTTTTCTTGGCTGAAGCACTTCAGCTGCTGTGGGTTTGATGCTTTCCTGCGCTCTCAGGCTCTGCATGAGGAGACCCAAGCCATCTTGACAGGGTTTTAAATAGCTTCATTATTTCCAGTGGCATTCCCCAGCTCAGCCTGAGCTCAGCCTTTTTAGTTTTTGCCAGCCAAGACATTTCTGCTCCTTGCTGAGTCAGCCTTTCCCTGGGGACCATCCCTGTCACCTACAGATGCTCCAAGAGCCGGGCAGCAGGTCCCACCACAAGCAGATCAGCTCTGGTGTGTCTGAGCTGCCTGATTTGTAGAGCTCAAAGGGCACAGCTAATTGCAGGGGTGATGGCTCCAAGCTGCTTCTAACAGAGAACTTTAGACTGGCATTCGAGAGGCCTGTTGGAGCAGAGCCAGGGGAGGCCACACCAATGATCTGAGAGCTGGAAGCTGTCTGCTGTGAGGACAGGCTGAGAGAGTTGGGTTTGTTCTGCCTGGAGAAGAGGAGGTCTTCAGGGAGACCTTCTAGCAGCTTTCCAGGATTTGAAGATAGATAGGGGACAAGGGGTGATGGCTTGAAACTAAAAGAGGGACATTTAACCTAGACAGAAGGAAAACATTTTTGATGCTGAGGGTGATGAGACCCTAGTCCAGGTTGGCAGAGAGGTAACAGATGCCCCAAACCTGGAACCATTCCAGGGCAGGTTGTCTGGGGCTCTGAGCAACCTGCCCTAGTTGCAGGTGTCCCTGCTGCCTGCAGGGAGGTTGGGCCAGATGTCCTTGGAAGGTGCCTTCCAAAAAGCAAATGACTCCTTTGGAAAACTCAAAGGACACAAAATTTGGCTGAAAAGAGCTTATCTGTGGCTGCCAGGGTAGGACGAGTGGCAGTGAAAGCCTTAGCTGGGCTCCTCACCATCCTCCCTGCTGCTCTGGATGCCTGCCCAGGTGGTTGGGTGTATGAGCCATAAACCAAGGAGAAAGCAGCTCCCTTGGGAAGTGATAAAAGCAGATGAAACAGTAAATCATTAAGCTGGGGGCAAAGTACATTAATTACAAGCCAGCAGGGCCATATTAGGTGACCAGGGAATGGGTGAAGTCAGGATGCCCAGGAAGGGTGGTTGGAAAAGGTTGCTCAGGGAGGTGGTTGAGGCCCCATCCCTGGAGGTATTCAAGGTGAGGCTCAGCAAGGCTCTGGGCAACCTGAATCTAATTGAGGATGTCCCTGCTGACTGCAGAGGGAGTTGAGCTAAATGACCTCCGGAGGCCCCTTCCAACCCAAACCATTCTAAGACGCTGCCAACCTCACCGTCATCTGCTCCCTCAGCAGCTTCTTTCCCCTGCTGTGCAGAGCCTGGCAGCACTTGGGTCTGCAGGGAGAGCTGTTTGCTGCAGGGTGCTCACAGCTGCAAACATAGCTGTGTTTATTTTGTGCTGGGTTTTTTCCCCCCTGCTCTGCTCACCTTTTGCATGCTTTCAGAGGAGGAAGGGAAGCAGGAGAAATAGTTTGGCCAGTCACGCGTCCCAGATAAGCTCCTGCCGGGGAGGGAGCAGGCAGGCATGGAGGTGAGCAGCTCTGCCACTGGCCCTTGGCACCCCCAGGAGGGGGATGTGCTGCCTGGCCCACATTCCACACACTTCCTTTTAAGTGACCTTCAGGCTTCCCTGCTTTAACTGCTCAGGGTATCCTTGAGGTCATCCTTGTCTGACTGCATCCAATCTCCTGTGGGAAACCACCAGGTCCCATCACAAACCTGCCTGCAGTATGGAACTGCTGGAGTTAGGTCACTCACACCACAAATCCTGGGGTCAGTTTGGGGCCCCTTAGAATCAACAAGGTTGGAAGAGACCTCAGAGATCATCAAGTCCAACCTGCCACCCAACACCTCCTGACTAACTAAACCATGGCTCCAAGTGCCACATCCAATCCCCTCTTGAACACCTCCAGGGATGTGGGGACTCCATCACCTCCCTGGGCAGCACATTCCAGTGGCCAATCTCTTTCTGGGAAGAACCTTCTCCTCACCTCCAGCCTAAACTTTCCCTGGCACAGCTTGAGACTGTGTCCTCTTGTTCTGGTGCTGCTTGCCTGGGTGAAGAGACCAACCCCCACCTGGCTACAACCTCCCTTCAGGTAGTTGTAGAGAGCCTTACTCCAAGAAGGACATTGAGGGGGCTGGAGCAGGTCCAGGGAAAGGCAACAAAGCTGGGGACGGGTCTGGAGAATAAGGCTGGGGAGGAGCAGCTGTGGGACCTGGAGGTGTTTAGTGTGGAGAAAAGGAGGCTGAGGGGCAGACCTCATTGCTCTCTACAGCTCCCTGAAAGGAGGTTGGGATGAGATGGGGCTTGGTCTCTTTTCCCAAGGAACAAGCAGCAGAACAAATGTGAATGGCCTCAAGTTGTGCCAGAGGAAGTTCAGGTTGGACATGAGGAACAGTTTTTTCATGGGCAGTGGAATTAAGCCCTGGCCCAGGCTGCCCAGGGCAGTGGTGGAGTCCCCATCCCTGGAGGGTTTTCAGAGCCAGGGAGATGTGGGGCTGAGGGCCATGGTTTAGTGGTGACCTGGCAGTGCTGGGTTAATGGCTGCACTTGATGATCTTGAAGGTCTCTTCCAACCCCAAGAGTTGTGTGATCCTGTGACACATTTGACTCTCTATTGCTGTGGTGTCACAGCATTAACATGGGATTACACTGGTCTAGATGATCTCCAGAGGTTCCTTCCAACCCCTACCATTCCCTGGTGTGGCAGTGGTGGCTCTTGTCGTGGTGTCCCGGGATCCCTCTGGTTCTGCTCTCAGTCATCATCCTGCTGTTGTTGTGTGTGTGTGTGTGTGATGGGATTCTCCTCTTGCCCAGAAAATCCAGACCTGTATCCATCTCCCTGGCTCAGCTGTGGTGCTCCCTGAATCCACAGGGATCCAGGTGGATGCTCTGAGTCCCTGGTTGTGTCTTTCTTCAGAGGCTATTGTCTTAGCCCACTGGACTGTGCCAGCAGCGGTGCCTTGCTTTGATTCTGTGTTTAATTACCCAACGCAGCCTCTGTCAACAAATCTCTCCTTTCAAGTCCTGAAGTAAGGCAGAACCTTGCAGAGCTCCTAACAACTGCCCACAAAGCTGCCAGCCACCAGGCTACAAAAGTCTCCTCCCATGCACAGCGTTTTCTTTTGGGTTGAATCCCATCCTCAATACGTTGGTGTGAAGCCCACTGTGGCAGCTCCCAGCTGCAGGCAGGTCTGAGGGAGCAGTGTGCTGTGTCATCAGGTGGTTTGGGTTGATGATTGGATCTCTAAAGGTCATGTAGTCCACCCTCCTTGCAGTGAGCAGAGACATCTTGGTGGAGGCCCTTCCAGATCAGGTTGGATGAGGCTCTGAGCAGCCTGCTCTAGTTGAAAGCGTCCCTGCAGGGGTGTTGAGCTAGGTGACCTTTAAAGGTCCCTTCCAACCCAAACCATGACTCTATGAGCTTCAACCAGAGCAGGCTGCTCAGAGCCACAAGCAACCTGACCTGCAATGGTTCCAGGGATGGGGCAGCTTCCACCTCTCTGAGTAACCTGGAAGCTACGAGGACAGGCTGCCCAGCGGGGTGGAGGAGTCACCACCCCCGAGGGTGCTGCGAAGCCATGCAGACACAGCACTGCAGGACAGGGTTTAGTGGCCATGGTGGGGCTGGGTTGCTGGCTGGACTGGATGATCACAGAGATCTTTGGCAGGTTCTGTGCCATCAGGCCCAAGTGCTGGGGCAGGTAGCTGCCTGCACCGAGGTGGTGTTTGCAGGAGGAGGCAATTTTTGTTTGCCTCAAGGGGTTTGATTGGCTGATTTGGCTTAAACCAGTTCAAACCAAGCAGGGCTTGGACAGGTCTGATTTAACCAAGTGGCTTTTGCTGCCCCAGGTACAGCTGCCTCTTGCAGATGGGGGATGGACATGATGGAGTGAAACAAAATGTCCCTGGGACAAAGTGACCTGAAATCAGATATTCATAAAGCCAAAGCAACCACTTTCCTCTCTCAAGGGCTGGGCAGCAGCAGGCCACCTTCAACCTCCCACCCCAATTATCCTTCATGCAGAAGGCAGGAGACAGCAAAAGAACCTTTTGGGGAGTTATGTTTCCAGCAAGTGGGGACTGGAGCCCATTATGCAGCTGGGGAAGATGGTTGAGGGACAATCAGCTCATGAAGGTCTGGAATAGAGAGGCCAGGACCAGCATCAGGCTGTGCAGCCCCTCACTGTATGGATGGGTGGGCTTGTAAGATGGGGACAGACTTTTTAGCAGGACCTGTTGTGACAGGGCAAGAGGTGATGGCTTGAAGCTAAAAGAGGGAGATTTAGACTGGAGAGAAGGAAGTCAGGATGAGAAAATGGCCTCAAGATGCAGCAGGGGAGGTTTAGGTTGGATATTAGGAACAGAAAGGAACTTCCCAGCAAGAGAGATTGGTCAATGGAATGTTCCCAGCAAGAGAGATTGGTCAATGGAATGTGCTGCCCAGGGAGGTGGTGGAGTCACCATCCCTGGCCTTAGTGGTGCTGCAGAGAGGGAAGAAGGGATGGGAGAAGGTGGTGATGCAGAGAGTGAGTTGGTTTCATTGCCCAGGTCCAAACTGGTTTGTTTCCAGCAGGTTTGGGGGTTTAATTGCTGTGTGTGTGAACCTGGATTGTTAACAAAGTGCTTTGGCTTTACATGGAATCCAGGGATGGGGTTTGGCTGGAAAGACCTTGGAGATCATCAAGTCCAAACATCAGCCTAACTCCCCCATGGCCATTAGACCAGGTCCTGAGGTGGGATGAAAAATCCCAGGAATGCCAAACAGTTTTGGACATAGCAAACCACTCAGGGTGCTGTTCAAGGAGCTGATGATGCCCACTGGTGTTTACCCCTAGGCCTTACTGCTTTCCCTGTGTGTTCTCTCTTCTGCCTGGTCCCAAAGACTCTACCCTGCCCTGGGCTTGCTCACAACGTGGAGAAGGGTAGGAAAAGCTGCTATGAGAGATCCTGAGGGCTGCAAGGTTCAGGCTGGGGTGCATCAGATATTGCTGTAGGGTCTCTGCTGGACTAGTCTGGGATCCAGCTGTCCCAGTTCCTTATCTTGGGACAAGGACCTCAGGAAGGTCCCTGAGGCTACCTTACCACCTCTCACCCTTGGAGGGCTTCCCAGTGCTCCTTCTTATTCCCATGTGCTTGGGCAAACCTATTCCAGTCCTCCCTGAAAGGGAAATCCCATTTTCTTTCCCCTCCCAACTCTATGTGCAGTAACTGACCCAAGCTGTACATTGAGATTGTTTGTCCTTTGCTTTGCAGGCAGAGGAGGTGGTCAGGATGGCGAACTTCAGGGGTCACGCGCTCCCAGGCAGCTTCTTCCTGCTCTTTGGGCTCTGGTGGTCTGTCAGATACCCACTGCAGCACCTCAGCAAACAAGGGCAAAGAAGTCCCCCAGGATGCATTGGTTCCAGCGTGTGGATGCCATGGAAGGGGGAATCAAAATCTTCTTTGCTCTGACAGGTAATGTCCCAGGCTGTAGTAATGGCAGCCCTCACTCCGGAGAAACCAGCTCAGGGGTGGAGAGGATGTGTCCTGATCTTCATCCTGTCTTGATAGCTGATAGAGTCTGCTGTGAAGGGTTCTGGAGAACAGGGCTGGTGAGGAGTGGCTGAGGGAACTGGGGGTGTTGAGCCTGGAGAAGAGGAGGCTGAGGGGAGACCTCATTGCTCTCTACAGCTCCCTGAAATGAAGCTGAAGCCCGGTGAGGGTTGGTCTCTTCTCCTTAGTAACAAGTGACAGGATGAGAGGAAGTGGCCCCTCTTTTCCCAAGGAACAAGGAGCAGAACAGAAGTAAATGGCTCCAAGTGGGGCCAGAGTGGGTTTAGGGTGGATGTCAGGTAAAAATTATTCACTGCCAGAGTGGTCAGGCATTGGAACAGGCTGCCTGGGGAGGTGGTGGAGTCACCATGCCTGGAGGTGTCCAGAAAGCAGATAGACAGGGCACTCTGGGACATGGTTAGGTGGGCATGGTGCTGTTGGGTTGATGGCTGGATCTGAGGGTCTTAGAGGTCGCTTCCAGCCTCAGTGATTCTATGACTCCATCCCATGTGGAAGCACCAAGTTTTGTAGCCCTTCCCAAAGCAGAGCTTTGGGGGTTTTATGCCCAGCCCTTTCTCCTACTGCCAAACCATCAACTCGTGCTGCAGAAGCCCCTCCCAGCAGTTCCAGGTTGGACTTGGTGATCTTTGAAGTCTCTTCCAAGCACGGTATCATAGTATCAGTCAGGGTTGGAAGGGACCACCAGGATCATCTAGTTCCAACCCCCATCAGCCATCACTGTGCTGAACACCCCCCACCCCCAGGAATGACCTGCTCTCACGTGTCCCCGCAGGGATGCTGGCAGAGCAGTTCGTCCCGGATGGGCCACACCTGTACCTCTACAGCGGCAGCAACCGCGACTGGGTGAAGCTGATGAACTGGCAACACACCACCATGTACCTCTTCTATGGCCTCTCTGGGCTGGTGGATGTCTTCACCTACGTCTCCCAGGCAGTGCCACGGGGTCTGGACCGCCTCATGCTGTCCATGGCTGTGTTTGTTGAAGGTCAGTAGAAGGTGGTGCTTGACTTGGAGGGGGATGTGCCGGAGGGCGAGCCAGGGAAGGAAGGACCGCACTCCGGACGCGCCTGGAGATAGGACACGTCGTGGGTGATGCATCACCAAAGGGCAAGGTGGGAAATGAGAGCAGCAGGAGGTCCTGGCTTTGCCTGCTCTGGGATTTCTGGGTTGACAGCAGTACACAGCAGCAGGTTGAGTTTCCCCCTCGTGATGAATGGCTGCTGGCCGCCGCGTTTCTCCTGCGGCTCCAGAGCCGCTCGCGTGCCCCTGGGGAGACCTTCGCTGCGCCCCGGGCAGCCTCCCCCCAGCTGCCTGCGCCGCACGTGGCGCACGCAAGGGACTCCTTCGGCCTCAGCACATCAGGAATGACATTCTGGCTTCAGGCTGTCTTGAGAGTGGCCAGCCAGGATTCTCAGACCCCTCTTGGATCATCACAGGGAAAAGACACCAGGACATAAAGTCCTTGCTTGTATAAAAACCCTTTCTGAAGGGACACCTCCTGTCTGTTTACCCTTCCCCAGCCTCCTCCTCTGTCCTGCAGCCTCCTCCTCTGTCCTGTTCCCCAGCCTCCTCCTCTGTCCTGTTCCCCAGCCTCCTCCTCTGTCCTGTTCCCCAGCCTCCTCCTCTGTCCTGTTCCCCAGCCTCCTCCTCTGTCCTGTTCCCCAGCCTCCTCCTCTGTCCTGTTCCCCAGCCTCCTCCTCTGTCCTTTTTTGCCCTTCCCCAGCCTCCTCCTCTGTCCTTTTTTGCCCTTCCCCAGCCTCCTCCTCTGTCCTTTTCTGCCCTTCCCCAGCCGCCTCCTCTGTCCTTTTTTGCCCTTCCCCAGCCTCCTCCTCTGTCCTTTGCCCTTCCCCAGCCGCCTCCTCTGTCCTGTTCCCCCTTCCCCAACCTCCTCCTCTGACCTTTTCCCCTTCCCCAGCCTCTTCCTCTGTCTTTTTTCTCCCTTTCCCCAACCTCCTCCTCTGTCCTGTTCCCCCTTCCCCAACCTCCTCCTCTGTCCTGTTCCCCCTTCCCCAACCCCAAAGGATTTTGGAGCAGCAGCAGGGGCATTTCATCAGGCACAGTCTGATGTGTCACAAGTGGAAATGGATCATTTCCAAGCCCCACGAAAATAGAAACGCAGGGGATCAGCAGGCACTTGGCTCTGAGGTGAGGGGGACGTGAAGAGGTGGTGGCACCAACATGGGAAGGAAGAGAGCCACCCTTCTGTTCTCCTCTGCCTTTGGGTTCAGACCCTCCTGCCCCAAGGTTGGGCATTCATCCCTCTAGAAAGGTGGGGACTTGAAGGGATGGTGCTACCTGGAGGCTTGTCTCAGTTTGCCACCTGGGGAGGTGTTCTAGCCTGCTGTGCGCCACGGCTGGTGCTGCCAACGCTGCTCTGAGCTTGGTTTGCCTCTTGGCAGGTTGTCTCTTCTACTACCACGTCCTTCATCGCCCCATGCTGGACCAGCACATCCACTCCCTCCTGCTCATTGTCATCTTTCTGGGGGCTTGCAGCACCATGCTGGAGGTCTTCCTCCATGACAACATCATCCTGGAGATGTTCAGGGCTGGTGCCGCCATTGTGCAGGGAACGTGGTTCTGGCAGGTCAGTTCTGCAGGGCACCAAGGAGAGGGAGTGATGGGAAAAGAGGTGAAGCAGCCACCCATCAATCCCATGTCTCTGCAGGATCATTTTGCTGTCCTCACCTCACAAGCAGATCATAGCCCAGGATTTACCCATCCCAGGTCATCTCTGATGGCTGCTGAAATTGCTGTTTGGCTTGGCTTGGTGCTTCTCTAGGGCCACCAGCAGGAATGAGCCTCTACCCACCCAGGACTAATTGCTTAATGTGTCTAATGCAGCCTGAAGCCTTCCCTCTGGTTTAGTGCAAAGATGCAAACCCAACCAGGCCATCAAATGGCCAAGTGAAACCCCAGCCAGCTGCTTGCTGTGCTGGAAGTTGGAGAAGCAAAACAATCGCTTGGAGATAAGTCCCAAAGCTGAAAAGCTTTGAGCTCTCCTCCTCTTTCTCAGCCTTGGGGCTGCTGTGCTAACTCCAGCTCGAGTTCAGAGAGTACAAACTGTGCTGAGCTTGTAAAACACTCAGTGTGGAGGCTTTAAAGGAGTCTGCAGTGTGCCTGGATAGATATTGCAGAGAGAAAGAGAGACTGTGGGCAGAGGCTTGCTTTGTGTGGCCTCTCATTGCCAGCACTGTCCCAGCACAACCTACTCTCCTGGTCAAGGATCAAGTCCCTCGGTCATCACATTGGTCATGGTGATCACCAAGGTGGACAGAAAGGTGCTGAAGGGCTTCAGGACATTGCTTTGTTTCCCTGCTCCCTAAGGTAATGCATTGCTTGTTCCACCCAGATCGGGGTCGTGCTCTTCCAGCCGTGGGGAGGTCCAGTGTGGGATCAGAAGGACCACAGCAACATCATGTTCCTCACCATGTGCTTCTTCTGGCACTGGGCAGCTGCTGTGGCCATCCTGGCTATAAACTACACCCTCACTTACTGGTATGGCTGGGACAGGTGTATGGGGAGGAGCGGGGTCAGCAGACAGGGAGGGAAATAGAGGGAGGGAGGGAGTGGGATGGATGGATGGATGGATGGAGAAGCTGATCCTGCAGCACAAAGTCACAGCTGAGTTAAGTAGCTCCTGGCTGCTGTGAGGTTTAGGACATGGGACAAGGGTGGCTGTTGTTTGTGGAGTACACAGAATGCAAAAGAGGGTCAGCAAGGGGCATGGAGGAGTCAAATCACCAAGGCCCTGAAGCTGCTCCTGGAAGTCACACCTCAATTTTTATTCTACAGTAAGTGCTGGGAGTCAACCATTAATTCAATAGAGAAATGAAAGCTTTGCCAGGGCCTCCTGACACTTTGTCCCCTCCCTTGGAGGGATTTCAAGGAGGTTGACAGTCGCTGAGCTAGCAGAGGTACAACAGCATGCTCTGGTGGCTTTGCCAAGGGGGTGGGAAGGGAATGTTGTCCTACTTGCAGGGAGGTTTCTGCAGCCTGTGGACCTCTGAGGGGTGCTGCAAGGCTTGCTGAGACATGGGCTGGTCCAGCCTGTGCAAGCAGAGAGGCTTTGTACATAACTGGACAATTGGACAGAGCAGTTTAGGTTGGACACTAGGAACAAGTTCTTTGGACATAGAATCATAGAATCCATAAGGTTGGAAGAGACCTCAAAGATCATCAAGTCCAACCTGTCCCCCAACACCTCGTGACTACTAATCCATGGCACCAAGTGACACATCCAATCCCCTCTTGAACACCTCCAGGGATGGGGACTCCTCCACCTCCCTGGGCAGCACATTCCAATGGCTAACAACTCTCTCTGGGAAGAACTTTCTCCTCACCTCGAGGCTAAACTTCCCCTGGCACAGCTGGAGACTGTGTCCTCTTATTCTGGTGCTGGGTGCCTGGGAGAAGAGACCAACCCCCACCTGGCTACAACCTCCCTTCAGGTAGCTGTAGACAGCAAGAAGGTCACCCCTGAGCCTCCTCTTCTCCAGGCTGAACAACCCCAGCTCCCTCAGCCTCTCCTCATAGGACATTAGGAAGCTCTTCACCATGAGGGTGGTGGGACAGGTTGCCCAAGGAGGTGGTGGAGGCCACATCTCTGGAAACATTCAAGCTCAGGTTTGATGGGGCTCTGAGCAACCTTGATGCAGTTGCAGACATCCCTGCTCCCTGCAGGGAGGTTGGACTAGACGACCTTTAGAGGCCTCTTCCACCCCACTGCATTCTGTGGTACACAGCCCTCCCCACACCCCCAAACCCAGCATTTTAGGAGCTCTCTAACAGTTTCTCCTCCCCTGTGCATTCCTCACAAGTCTCTCTTGCTTGCTGTGGTGTTAGTCTGGGGGCTTTGCTAATGGTGCTGGATTTCTCCTGTGTCCCAGCTGCATCCAGAGGTACCAGAGAGGCAGCAGGGAGCCTTACATCGGGCTGGGAGTGCGGCAGCAGAAGTGTGACAGCAGCTCCCAGGCTGCCTTCCTAAACGCATCTGATGAAGAGTGAAGAGGCTGCAGCTGATCCTTCAAATCCACGCAGAATCTGGGCTTTAGAAGAAAAATACCTTCCTATCTCTCTCTAGAATTCTAATCTAATGAAATATTTATGGTTTGGAAGGGCCAAGGGAGGTGCAACCACTCTGCTGCTGGGAAGCAGGTTGAGCACCTCGGGGGGGGGGGGGGTAGCTGCCCTCCATCCCTACCCAAACGTTGGTGTCTGTGAAGCAAGAACTGTTTGCAGCGCGCTCTAACAACAAAATCAAGTGCAGAAATTCAACCCAAGTTGCTGGCTCCCTCCTCTGGGTTCCCACCTGTGTTTCCATAGTGATGGAGGGCATCCTTTTGGCCAGCTGACCTTTGCGAGAGCCTGGAGGCACTGAGCTGCTGTGGTTGGTGTCCAGGTCGAGGTGGTGTACCTCCAGATCGAGACATCAGCCCAAGGAGGGCGAGGGGGATGTGGAGATGGTGTGGAATTTGCAGCAGCACAGCTTGATTGTACACAAGCCACAAGGTTTTACTATCACAGCTTTTGACTAAAAAGGTGTGGGGTTTTGAAACGGTTTTTCCTGTTCACTTGCAGGCTGAAAGAGTGAATAAATGTGAAATCAAAACTCCCTGCTGAGCTGATATCCTTCAGTTTAAGCCTGATAAATTATACAGTGTGTGATCACAGCTTAGGCAAATCCATCCCTCAGACCCATAAAGCCTGCAGGGCTGCAAGATCCGTGGCTGAGCAGCAGGGATTCCTAAAGCATCCCAGTTTTCCATTGAAAAGCAAGCCCTCAGCAGGCCAAGAGGGATGAAATCAGCACAGGTTTTGTTTGCAGCCTGCCTTTGCCAGCTCGCTTCTCGCACGAAGTGACTGGAAATGTCACCTCCTAGGAGGGAAAATGTGCCAGGAACTGAGTGAGGGGATTTGAAAAACACATCAAATAAACAGCAGCTCAAGAGGAGCTGTGGCTGTTCCTGCCTCCAGCCCTGGGGCCGGAAAGATGTTTTGCACTGGAGTCTTCTCACCGCTGCGTGTCATGGGGGTGAGGGGATGGATGGATGCAGCTGATTTTTGTGCTCATGGTCGTGGCTGAACAGTAAAGCAGCTCCTGGAAGGTCCAAGCCTCTGTGACAAGGGAGGGGTTGAAGGGTCTGGAGAGCAGGTCTGGTGAAGAGCAGCTGAGGGAACTGGGTCTGTTGAGCCTGGAGAAGGGGAGGCTGAGGGGAGACCTCATTGCTCTCTGACTCCCTGAGAGGAGGTTGGAGTGAGGTGGGGGTTGGTCTCTTCTCCCAAGGAACTGGTAGTTGGAATGTGGCTCCTGCAAGAGTGATCAAGCATTGGAACAGGCTGCCCAGGGAAGTGGTGGAGTCCCCATCCCTGGAGGTGTTCAAGAGCTGTGTGGACATGGCACTTGGGGAAATGCTTTAATGGTGCTGGGTTGATGGTTGGACTGGATGATCTTAGAGGTCGTTTCCAGCCTTCGTGCTTCCCCTTGTTCAAAGAGCCTGCTGCAGCCCCAGGCGGCTACAGCCCGGATTTTATTGCTAATGAAAGTGCTCTAAAGACTAACGAGACTTCCTTCAATCCCTGCTTTCCTTACTCCCACCACAGAGCTGGCTTAATTTGCAGGGCTGGACTCCGGGGAGGGGCTACCACGAGACACAAAGCTGGGAAGAGCGTTTTGCAGAGCGCCGCATCCTAAGGCGTGGAGAAAACCCTCTCTGCAAGGTGGCAAACTTGAGTCACCAGGACGAAAACCAGCTGCGCTGAACAGCCGAGGGGCTCTGCAGGATGATCCGAGTCGTTGCTGCTCTGCCTGAGTTTTCCTTCGGACAGCAAACCAACCTCCGCCGCTCCCGGGCCGCGACCACAGGAGGGCAGCAGCAGGTGGCGGAGCCGCTGCTGGGGAGCAGGAGCACCCCGGGGGGAGGCTGCAGCCACCTTGCAGCCGCCTTCCTCCTTGCCAGCCCCGAAATTCAGAGGTTGTTTCCATCCCTGAGCAGAGAGATGAAAGCCGACCTTGGATTTTAAAAGCACTTCTTGCTTTTTGAAGCTGGGAGAGGGTTGATTGGATTCTTCACACCTCTCTCTGCTGCTCCTCACAGCTTCCCCATCTCCTTCCACCCTGAGGTTTTCTTTGTCCCTGGTCTCTCTGAGGCCACAAAACACTTTTCCCCCTCTGTTGCACCCAGTGTCTGGAATAGTTTCTGCCTGCCTCATTAACTCCCTGCTCCTACAAACATCCTGGGATGTTGTTGCTAATTAGCTTTCCAGCTCTGGAGCACATTCTTTCCCCAGGTATGAAGGTCAGCGAAGGAGGAGAGATAGAACCTGTGATTAAGTCAGAAAACACTGACTGTGGTCATTTCCAGACTGGGACAAACCATTTTTGGTTCAGCTGAAGAAACCCCACACCTGTAAATAGCTCTGGTGCCCAAACCAGGGCAGGAATGTTGCTGGGTGCACCATGAGATGGTTTACTATACAGAGATGTGCAATCACAACTCATCCTCATGGTTATTGCTTCTGTGACAGGTGGACCAGGACACTCCTGGAGGAAATACTACTTTTAACACAGCCTTAATATCAGCCAATTGTCCTGGATCACAAGGACAAGAGGAAATGACCTCAAGTTGCACCAGGGGAGGTTTAGGTTGGATGTTAGGAACAATTTCTTTGCTGTAAGAGTGGTCAGGAATTGGAACAGGCTGCCCAGGGAGGTGCTGGAGGTGTTCAAGAAACCTGTGGCCATGGCAGCTGGGGACATGGTGTGATGGCCATGGGGGTGTTGGGTCAAGAGTTGGACTTGCTGATCTTTGAGGTCTCTTCCAACCTTCATGATCCTATGATTCTATGTTTTCCATCATGTGAAGGGAGTTATCAGCTGGTGTGACATGTAAAAGATGAGGAGCAATAGGAACAGGGGGCCCCTGGGGAGGTTCCAATTGGACACAAAAGGACCACTTTTCACAGTGAGAACAATCAGCCCTTGGGATGATCTCCCCAGGGAAGCTCTGGGAGTCCTCAGCAATGGACACTGTCAAGATTCAGCTGGACAGGCTGCCAGGCCACTTTGGTTGGACCAGATGCTGCTGGAGGTCCCTTCCAACCTGGGATTCTTTGTCTGTGAGTCTCTGTACTAGGCCCTCTGGCCTTGCAGCTGGACTGGACTATCATAGTATCAGTCAGGGCTGGAAGGGACCACAAGGATCAGCTAGTTCCAACCCCCCTGCCATGGGCAGGGACACCCCACACTAGATCAGGCTGGCCACAGCCTCATCCAGCCTGGGCTTAAACACCTCCAGGGACAGGGCCTCAACCACCTCCCTGGACAACCCATTCCAGGGCTTCACCACTCTCATGGGGAAGAACTTCCTCCTCACATCTAGCCTGAATCTCCCCACCTCCAGCTTCATTCCATTCCCCCTAGAGGTTTGTTTGTATGTCTACAGTGAGTGGTGCCCTGGGCTGTGGCTTGGGGGTGGTTTTTGTCTTGTGCAACTGCAGCCTGATCTTGGGGGAAGGTATCCAACAAGGCTGGGGGCTGCCAGTTCCTGAACTAAGTGACCCGCTCATTGGAGGCAGGAAGGAGCTCCTGATCCTCCCAGCCTCCTCTTATGAAAGAACCCAGGCAGCACTGCTGCCCCGGGGAGGTGGTGGAGTCACCAGCCCTGGAGGTGGCCAAAAAATGCACAGGGATGGCACTTCAGGGCATGGCTTAGTGGGCATGGTGGCGTGGGCTTGGTGGTTGGGCTTGATCTTAGAGGTCTTTTCTGACAGAAGGAATTCTGTGACCCTCTGAGCACCCCAAAAAGCAGGCAGGTATCTTGGCAGCTGGCTCTTCCTCCAGCCAGGCAGAGAAAAAGCCTTCATGAAGGGCACAGCCCCTCCACGAGCCACTCATTCCTCAGGCAGAGACAGGGTCTGCCACTGCCACCCTTCCCGGCCACGTCTGTGGCGGGCTGAGACGGCAGTGTGGGCAGCAGAGCGAGCCCTGTGCTGCTACCACCTGCCTCACCTCCTCTGGTGCCTGTTTGTGAGAGCTGGTGTTCACATTTGTCATCATCCTCATCCTCATCATCACAGTAATCATCCTTTGCACTTCCTGAAGGAGCCTCCATCTGCAGCGCTGGAGCTGCTGGCAGACCTTTAATTAGACTGTGCCTCCCACCACCCCCAGGAAGCAGGCAAGCAGGATCACATTCTGTCATTAGCACCAGGGCTGCTGAAGGACCTTCAGGGAGAGGATGTTGCAGTTAGAGCTGAGGGGGAAAAAAAAAAGGGGGGGGGGAACATTAAAAAAAAAAGGGGGGGGGTAAAAGATTAAATCATAATCAAGGTCTAACTTGAGAATGGTTAGAGAGGTTGGAGTGAGATGGGCATGGATCTGCTGATCCCAGTCTCTGCCTGAGAGGAAGAGGATGGCAGGAGTGTGCTGGAACCATCCCATAATGCTCCTCCACACCTGTAATGGAGTTGCAAGTTGCATCCCTTGGTGCCCGTGGTGATTTTAGCCTGCATGGTGTGTGGGTGTCCCCCCTGATGATGTGGGGAGGGGGTTTGGTCATCCTTCTATCAGGTGTCCTCTCTCATCAGGCTGTTCCCCACCCCTTGTCACAGTTCCCTCCTCATTGTTCCATGGGGATGGTTTCAGACTCTCTTTCCCTCACCCCTTTCATGCCCCTGTGCCCATTTTCACAGATCCATAGAAGGGCTTGGGCTGGAAAGGATCATCCAGGTCCAACCCCCTGCCATGGGCAGGGACACCTCCCACTAGCCCAGGTTGCTCAGGACCTCATCCACCCTGGCCCTGAACACCACCAGGGAGGGGACTACCCCCTGGGCAACCTGTCCCAGGGTCTCCCCACCCCTTGTCACTCAAAGACAGACAGACACTTTAGTGCAAGTTGTCCTCTTCATGGAAACGTTCTCTGTCAGCTTTGCTCTTTGCTGGCCCTTTAAGCACCTTTGGTCTCCCAGCAGATACCTTCCAGCTGCCCCTCGTTTGCTCCCCTCTCCCTCCAGCTGCTCCCCTCCCAGCATTCTTTACTTCCCCTTTCTCTCAGGCCTGCATGGGACCAGCTTCAGGCTAAGCTGGCCTTCAGAGGAAGGGTTTGCTGAGCTGGGTGGCTGCAGAGGGCAAATTGGAGTTGCAAAGACATCTCTGGCAGTGCTGCTGCTTCTCTTTCCCCTGCAAGTGAAGGTATGCCTGGCTTTGTGTCTTGTCTTTGGGGTAGATCTGTAAGGAGGAACTTCTCTGTGGGCTGCATTTCTCCCCGTGCTTAATGTGCTAGCACAAGAAACCTCTTTACAGTGAGGCTGATGGAGCCCTGGAGCAGGCTGCCCAGAGAGCTTGTGGAGTCTCCTTCTCTGGAGACTTTCAAGCCCCTCCTGGATGCATTCCTGTGTGGACTACCCTAAGGGTTCCTGCTTTGGCAAGGGGGTTGGACTCAATCTCTTGAGGTCCCTTCCAACCTCTGATGTACTGTGGCACTGTCATATTTGTGTTTGTGGAAGCCCCTTTACTGCTGTGGACTTCCCTGATGCTCCTTTTTGCACTGGTGCTGAGCCCTCTGCAACACCTCTTGCTCCTCAAGCACTGTTGGAGGTGAGCAGTGATGGGTGTATGGCATGGCTGCATGCCAGCACCACCACCAGCTTCTGGTTCTCCTTCCTTCCTCCTACTTGCTGTTGCTGAGATGGAGATAAGGGGGAGCAAAGAGCTCCTGGCTATGGCTTGGTGGCTTTTACAGCTGTGCTGGAAAGCAGCCCATCACCCTGGGGAGGGTTGTGCAGGCTGGTTTGCTTCTCTGCTGCTCCAGCCTTGGGGCTTCCTTGGGGTGGTAGCTCACGTGTGTGGCTCTGGGCAGGGCTTACCGTGGGCTCTTTCTTGCTTGCATGAGGAGTTGTGTGGTTGCAACCTGGAGAACTACTGGTTTGGAGAAGCACTGAGTGGTTGTTAGTGCCCACAGCTGCTCCTCAGGTGTTTGGAGGCTTGAACAGTGCTCCTGAGTGTTCTGCACCATCACCTGGGCGCTTTGGAGGGCGCTGGGGACACCGGCGTGGCCTGTGGCATTTATTTGCCTGGAGGCATTTGCTCTGCAGCCACCAGTGATGTGCAGCAGGTTCGTGCTGGCTTCTGTCTGTGGGTGCTTGGGGTTGGGCAGTGTTGAGTTGCAGAGAGGTAGAAGGGAGTGAAAGCTGCTGCACCCTACCAACCAGTTCTGGAGGGAGGGAAGGTCACTGTCCCCCTTCTCTTGGCTACCAGGGGCCGGTGCTCACAAGGGCTCTTCACTGGTTTGTGAGCTCCTGACCCCAAATCTCTTGCCTACAAGAACTTTTAAGGAGGCCAGACCCCCTAACATGGCTCTTGTGTAGCTGAGAGCCCAGCTCAGAAGCTTCAGAGCCTGACCATGCTGGGGGATGTTTCAGCCTCGTCTCCTCTTGGCTCCTTCCCCAGCCACCCCAAACCCCCAACACAACAACCGGGCGCCGTGGTTGCCACGGGAACGGGAACCGGCTGCTGCTCCTGATGGTTTGGTGTGGCAAGCTCTGGGAGCCCTTTTGCTGTGTGTTTGGGCTTGGGTTTGGGTTTGTTTTTTTTTTCCCTAATGGCAGGCAGGAGGTGTCTCAGGTTGTGAAAGCTGGGCTGACTCAGCGTGCTTTGAACTGCCCTGTAGGATGGTTCTGCTCCAAACATCCTGTCTGAGGGCCACCTCCACGTGGTGGCTGCTCCCTTTATCTGCCTCTTCTGAGTAATAACAGCTCCTTGCTGCCACATCTGGAGGAGGAGGAGGACAGGCAGGAGTCACAGGTAAACTCTCCCACCCAGAGAAACAGCCTGGTGAGCAGCTGTGCCATGGGATGGATGTGTCTGCTTGAGCTTGGCAAGAAGGGATGAGGGGAAGAGTGCTGCCTTTGTTTAGTGTGGTGATGGCCACCTACGAGGCTGGTGGAAGCTGGAGGTCCAGGCTGCTAGCAACCATGGGCAGAGGCTGGGTTTATCCTAGTCCTTGGAAGGGACTTCTGGAGGTCAAGTCCAACTCCCCTGCCAAAGCAGGATCGCTTAGGGCAGGCACACAGGAATGCATCCAGATGGCTCTTGAGAGTCTCCAGTCTCTCTCTCTGTATCTTTAGCTCTTTTTATGGTGGTTATCAGGCTTTGGAGGTGCCTCAGACTCCTTTTGGTTGGAAAACATCTCTAAGATCCTAGCAGAGGATTTGCAGGAAGGGAGGGCTTTGTGCCTCTTCTGCTGGGTGTGAGTTGTTGGCAGGAGAGAGGTGTGCCTGGGCAGCAAGGATGGAGGAGGATCCACAAAGAGAAGACCCTCCAAATGTTCGTGGCTGGATGCTGAGCTCGCCCTGTACCTTCAGGCTGGCTGTTCTGGGAGGCTGGTTTCACCCATGGCTGCTTGTAGGAGATACTCCTGGATCCACATGGCCATCATCCTCCAGGCAGCATTAATCCCCCTCTATCAGCTGCAGCATGTTGCCACATAGGGATGAAATAATCCGTGGTGGATAGGCTTGGAGGTGGGGAGAGCCTGGAAATTGGGCAGGACTGTTGTCCAAGGTGGGCAGGCTGTGAGCAGCTGGTGTGAGGAGAGCAGGCAGCTCCCACAGGGATACTAAAGCAAAAGTATCTCAACCTGTGGAGGAATGAAGGACAGCTCAGGTGATACCTTCTGACTGCAGCTGTACTTTGAGTCCCCTGATAGGCAACACAGCCTGGGTGCTCTCCTCTCCTCTCTTCCCTGGCTGCAGCTCACTTGGAGCTGACCCAGCTTTGATGTGGATGTGGGCTCAAAGGCTGGGCTTGGGAGGAGCTGGTGGGTGAGAGGTACCAGGTTTGGGCTCAAGGTTGATGTTGGGTGGGTGGTTGTTCTGTGCCTCAAATGTGAGCTGTGCCAAGTGACTGTTGCTTGGAAACGGGTTGGGTTCCTCTGTGAAGCGGTGGCTGGTTTGTAACACGAGTTGGGGTAGTTTGGTTTTGTTGTTGGGTTTTTTTTTTCCTTGAGTGAGGCTCTGCCAACCTTCTGCTTGCCTCAAAGGTGGGTTTGGGACACCTTTGTTAAGTAAGAGATGCCCCCAGAGTTTGTGGTGCCTGCTGAATTGTTGTGGCTGGGCGGTGAGAAGCAAAGGGGACTTGAGATGAATACCAAGACCCTGCTTGGATTGGGGTGCTGGGAGGATACAGAGCCAAAGGTCCTCAGCACCAAAAAGAAGGGAGCTGCTCCACCAGGGAGAGGGATGGTTGGGGTAGGAGATCCCAGGGACAGCTCTGAAACAGAGCAGTTTGGCACTGCTGGTAACTGGGGTGAAGGAGGGATGTGGGGTGATTAAACCCTGGGTTAAAGCTGGATGCTGCTGTGGCTTGGAGCAGCCTCTGCAGCTGCAGGTGGTACCTGTCAGGTGTCCTTTCTGATGCTTGGGCATGGGGATGTCTCTGCTCTCCTCCAGCTGAGCAGGTCAGGTTAACCCCCTGCTATGGCTGTGACAGGACAAGGGGCAACAGTCACAAACTGGAGCATGGGAGGTTCCCTAAGGGGAACAATCAGCACTTGGAGCGGGGGCAGAGCACTGGAGCAGGCTGCCCAGGGAGCTTGTGGAGACTTCATTCCTGGAGGCATTCAAAACCTTCCTGGCTGTGCTCAGGCTGGGGGTTGGACTAGATGATCCTCACAAATCCCTTCCAACCCAGCCACTCCGTGCTTCTCTATCTTGCTAAAGGTATGCTCCTGACTTCAGCTTCAGGCTCTTGTAGCTACCAACCCTTTAGGACAATGGTGACATTTGTGTCATCCATCACACAACTGGGAGCTGCTTTAATTGTGCACTTCAACATGTAGATGTCTATTCAGGGAAGATATGTGCCCTGGCCTGGGTGTCCAGGCTGTAATCAGGGAAGGCATGAAGCATCTCAACCTGATGCAGACATCCCAAGCAGAGCAGAAACCATCGCCCATCCCTGAGCCACCTGCTGGAACAGGGCGATTCTCCTCTGCATGGAAGGCTGCTTAGTAACTTCCCTCCTGAAAGGAAACCTCGAGATGGTGTCAACAGCTCTGAGCCTGCCCAGGATCAGCCATGTCCTGGAGATGCAGAGGATGATGACGGTCACGCTTGTCGTGGTCGCCCACGCAGGGCTGAGCCGGTCCGACCGACTCCAGCTCTGCAGCCAGAACCCAGCCGGGGAGGCCTCACCTGAGGCGCTTGCCAAGCCACATCCTACCCTCATTGTGCAGCACCCTAATTACTTGCTCGTGTGGGAGGACTTGGAGAACGTGCTGGAGTTGTTCATCCAGCCCCTGCACTCGGCTCTGGTATTCATAAACACGGGGAGGAGGTGACTGGTGATGCAAGGGCAAGTCGCTGGGACAGCTCCGGCATGAGCAATGCCTCCTCCTGTGCACCTCGGAGCTGGAGGAACGCACCAGCAAGCCAGTGAGGAGGGGAAGAGGGAGACCTCCTCGGGTGGTGGGTGCAGGCAGAGGGCAAGGTTTCACTGGAGGACACAGTTTCAAGTTGTGCCAGGGGAAGTTTAGCCTCGAGGTGAGGAGAAAGTTCTTCCCAGAGAGAGTTGTTAGCCGTTGGAATGTGCTGCCCAGGGAGGTGGTGGAGTCCCCATCCCTGGAGGGGTTCAAGAGGGGATTGGATGTGGCACTTGGAGCCATGGTTTAGTAGTCAGGAGGTGTTGGGTGACAGGTTGGACTTGATGATCCCTGAGGTCTTTTCCAACCTTGTTGATTCTACGATTCTAAGATCATCCCAAGGTAACATCAGTAGCTCCTTGCTGGGTGTGTTTAGATCATTCCTTCTTCCCTTCTCTGCTCGCTCCTCTGGGGTGTTCTTCCACAGCTGCAATCACAGAATGGTAGGGGTTGGAAGGCACCTCTGAAGATCATCAAGTCCACCCCCCTGCCAGAGCACTTAAAGCAGGTCACAGAGGAGTATTAGGCTGATATGACTTTTCCTGCGGCCTCTGCTTGTCCTCCTCTCCATCCTTTCTAGTGCTCACTGGTGTTGGCCTTGCTCAACCTGAAGGCAATTTGCATACCTTTAGTCTTCATGCTCATCCCACTGGAGATGAAATCTCTGTCCCTCGTGCCACTTGTTGAGTGGAATATGCATGAGGCTCCTTTTGGATGTGGTGGTGCTTCTTGGGTTGCCTCCTCCTCCTCTCCTTGCACAGCCAGTGAGGCCCAGCAAAGCCCTGGCTGGTGAATGTGCTGGCTGGATTCACACCCTGGCCATCACCTAGTTTGGAAGGAGCTGATGTCCCAAGGAAGTAATTGTTATGTTGCTTCTTATGAGCAAGATCTTTGCTATGGCTCCTCCTCCAGCAGCATGAAGCCCTTGCACTCTCTTGGGTGCTCCTCTCCTTGCACAGCCAGTGAGACCCAGCAAAGCCCTAGCTGGTGAACGTGCTGGCTGGAGGTGCTGGCTAGATTCACACTCCTCCTCCAGCAGCATGGAGCCCTTGCACTGTCTTGGGTGCTCATTTTCTCTGGCATAGTGAAGTCCTGATGTTTGTGCATGCAAGCAGCTAGGCAGAGACACACAGACAGTGGCAGCTTCTCCATGGTGATGTCATATCTCTGGTATTAGCTCTCTGCAGCTGATGATGGAGCCAGGCACTCCCACTCTGCTGGGATGCAGCTCCTTGGGGATGCTTTGGGTTGGTCTCCAGCCTCCCGGGGATGCTTTGGGTTGGTCTCCAGCCTCCCGGGGATGCTTTGGGTTGGTCTCCAGCCTCCCCGGGGATGCTCTCCAGCCTCCCCGGGGATGCTTTGGGTTGGTCTCCAGCCTCCCCGGGATGCTTTGGGTTGGTCTCCAGCCTCCCCGGGATGCTTTGGGTTGGTCTCCAGCCTCCCCGGGGATGCTTTGGGTTGGTCTCCAGCCTCCCCGGGGATGCTTTGGGTTGGTCTCCAGCCTCCCCGGGGATGCTTTGGGTTGGTCTCCAGCTGCTGTTTGTCCTTGCAGGTCCAGCAGGCCAGCCAGATGCCAACAAGTTTCCTCGGTAGCGCCCTCCGGGGTACCTTCTTCTTCGTTTTTGGTCTCTGGTGGTCTGTGAAATACCCCCTGAGGTATCTCAGGAGGAAAACCAGTGGTGAGAGCCAGCTGAGCTATGGGTTCCAGCGTGTGGAAGTCTTTGAAGGGGCAGTCAAAGCTTTCTTCGCTCTGGCAGGTAAGAGATGATGGTGAGTCTGCGTGCCAATGCCTGCTGGCACTGCAGCCTCTTTAACCCGAGAGATTGGGTGTGTTTGCAGTGGGAAATGACTGCTGTGGGAGGCCTTGGAGACACCCTTGTGCTGGGGCCTTGTTACTCTTCCCCTGGACAAATGCCACTGAGACTTCAAGGAAGGTTTCCTGCAAGGTTGTCCTTTCCCCACGTGAAAGGAAAAACGTTGACCTCTTCCCTCTCTGTTCAGGGATACTGGTGGAGCAGTTTGTTCCCACTGGTCCTCACTTGCAGCTGTACAGCCCCAAGACACACAGCTGGACAGACCTCACCCACTGGCACTACACCACCATGTACCTCTTCTTCCTCCTCTCTGGCATCGTGGACGTCATCTCGCACTCCCCGCTCAAGCTGCCGCTTGGCTTAGACCGACTGTCGCTGGCCGTGGCTCTGCTCGTGGAAGGTGAGCTCACATCCTGCCTGGGGGGAAGAGCTGGGAGGGTCCCCACTCTGCAGGGCTCTCTCCAGGCTGGTAAGATCCTCTGCAGGCAGTCACAGCTGGAGGGTGTGCAGATGCACGATGGCATTGGCTGTGCAGTCCCTCCCCCCCTCCCTGTTTCTCTCCACATAGGGATCCAGCCGTGGCCGGATGCTCCTGGTGCCCCGGGGGTGCATGAGGCCCTAGGGCTGTCACTTTCTCCTGCTCACAAGCAGCTGATGCTCTCTGGATTCTCAAAGAAGAGTTTCCCCCCTGCCCTTGGTTGGCTGCACAGAAGGACAAACCCTGATACAAAGCTCCCCCTCCTTCTGAGCTGTGTGCCCCCCTTGACAGCCCTGCCTAGGGCACAGGGGTCAGAGCAGCTCCCAGTGCTGGGGGCTGAATGGCCCTTGCAGAGTGAAGGTGGTTGCAGCAGGCTGCTTGCAGGCTGCCCCTTCCCAGCATAGCAAGAGCTGGACCAGAGTTTTAATCCTCAGATGGTTTTTGGAACAGAAATCCCAGAAGGTCCTCTTCTAATGCCACCTGAATTGGGGCAGGTTTGCTCTTCTGTTCCCATGACAGCACTGATGCTGCACTGGATCACCATGTCCATTCCCTGCTGGCCATGGCCATCTTTGCTGGAGCCCTCTGTGTCCTACTGGAGGTGTTCCTCCGAGACCACATCATCCTGGAGATCTTCAGGACCAGCTCCTTCCTTCTCCAGGGCTCTTGGCTTTGGCAGGTCAGTGCATGTCCAATGTTCTCCTCTGGGCTGTGGGCCCAGGAAGATGGGTGAGGGGGCTGCTCTGCCTTTCATGGCACATCTGGTGGGGTTGAACTTGCCAGCTGCTTGGAATATCTTAGGAGGAAACAAGGCTTAGTGGCAGAGCTGTCGTTGTGGAGATAATAAGCACCAAGGCCCAGCTTCTTCCTCTGTTTCAAGTAACTGGAAACCTCTGGAAAGCTCTCACATAATCACCCAGCTTTGGCTCCAGGAGAAACACAGCTTTAGGGCTGGCCTCCTTCTCTGGAGATGTTGGGCTGCTGGGACTGTTGTGCCTCTAAGTCCATAGTCAGCTGCAGCAGCTTGGCTAAAACCAGGAGGAGAAGGGGTTGGGGGCAGGGGGGATATCTGCAAGGGCTTGACTGGTGCTGATGCTTCATTTCTCTTCTGTCTGTGACCAGATTGGGTTTGTGCTGTCCCCTCCCTGGGGAGGACCAGGCTGGGACCAGACTGACCACAGCAACTTCACCTTCCTGACCATGTGCTTCTGCTGGCACTACGTGGGTGCTCTCGCTGTGCTGGCAGCCAACGCTGCTGCCTCTCGCTGGTACGTGGAGGAGAAGGGGTCCTGGGGGTCTGTGCAGGAGCTGGGATGACCCAGGGCTATACCTAGACCCAGTGCTACCCTGGGGAATCACAGAATCATGAAGGCTGGAAAAGACCTCTAAGATCATCAAGTCCAACCAGCAACCCAACACCACCGTGGCCACTGAAACATGTCCTGAAGGGCCATGGCCACACCTCCAGGGATGGGGACTCCACCACCTCCCTGGACAACCTGTTCCAATCCCTGACCACCCTTACAGGAAGGGAGTTGTTCTTAATCTTCCAACCTAAACCTCCCCTGGCACATTTTCAAGCCATTTCACCTACTTCTGTCACCTGGGAGATGTGACTGACCTCCACCTCCCTCCCACCTCCTTTCAAGGAGGTGTAGAGAGCAATGAGGTCTCTCCTCAGCCTGCTCCTCTCTGGACTAAACACCACCAGTTCCTCCCCATCCCTGTTCTCCAGACCCTTCCCCAGCTTTGTTGCCCTTCTCTGAACCTGCTCCAGCCCCTCGAGATCCTTTTTGGAGCCCAAAACTGATCCCAGTACTGAAAGTGTGGCCTCACCAGGGCAGGAGCAGAGAAGTGATTGTCCCCCCCTGTGCTCTAATCCAGCCACTAGTGTATGATGGGGTAAGAAAAGTGGGTGTCCACGCATGGCCTGGTCCATGTCTTGGCTGGAAAGAGTGAGCTCCATACCACCATGGAGCAGGTGGTCCTTAAGAGCCTTCCAGAGCAGGCTGGGGTGGGGGTGACAGGTTTTGGTGCCTACAAGCACCTGAGCAGTGTGCCTGTCCCCCCTGCAGCTGCAATGAGTCCTGCCAGCTGAAGTTCGGGGACATCGACGTGGAGCTGGACTGCGGAGTGTGCATCCGCAGAGGCATCAAGAGCTCCGACAGCACCCTGCTGCCAGAGAGCCCCTCAGATGACAAATGAGGCCGTGCTGGGCATGGGAGCTCCTCCCCTGCTCGTCAGATGAGGCTTTGGATTTAGTCTTGATCAGCTACACCGGCACTTGATGATGGAGCATCGGAAGTGGGAGGCAGGAGGCGGGAAGCAGAGCGTGGCCGAAGCGCTGCTGCAGCTGAGGCTCTGAGCTGTGGGACTGGTTTGCTCGTGGAGTCCAACCAGAGTGGCCTATCTGGCCTTTTTCTAACGTGGTTTCCCCTCCTGCTGCTGGAGAAGGGAACCAAAGCAGTGCTGAAAGCTCCTGGTGGCTGCCGTTCGCTGTGGTGTTCGTGGAGGGGGTTTTGTACAAAGCTTGATGTGCACCCACTGCAGGTGATGACCAATAAAGTCCTTTAACAAACCACCTCCCTGGGCTCTTGAATAGGGTGCCTTGAGGTTAAAGGTATGGTGAAGGTGATGGGTGGCTTCACACTGGTGTGGGCAGTGCATGAAACAACAGAGGGATGTGGCTGTGTGTGGTTTTGCATGGCCACATCTACCCAGGTGGCCGAGAGGGCCAATGCCATCCTGGCCTGCATCAGGAACAGTGTGGCCAGCAGGGAGCAGGGAGCTCATTGTGACCCTGTGCTCGGCACTGGTTAGGCCACACCTTGAGTCCTGTGTCCAGTTCTGGGCCCCTCAGATTAGGAAAGATGTTGAGCTGCTGGAAGGTGTCCAGAGAAGGGCAAGAAAGCTGGGGAGGGGTCTGGAGCACAGCCCTGTGAGGAGAGGCTGAGGGAGCTGGGCTAGCTTAGCCTGGAGAAGAGGAGGCTCAGGGGAGACCTCATTGCTCTCTACAACTCCCTGGTTGTAGCCAGGTGGGGGTTGGTCTCTTCTCCCAGGCAAGCAGCACCAGAACAAGAGGACACAGTCTCAAGCTGTGCCAGGGGAGGTTCAGGCTGGATGTTAGGAAGAAGTTCTTCATAGAAAGAGAGATTGGCCATTGGAATGTGCTGCCCAGGGAGGTGGTGGAGTCACCACTACTGGAGGTGTTTCAGAGGAGACTGGTCGGGGTGCTTGGTGCCATGGTTTAGTTGATTAGGTGGTGTTGGGTGATAGGTTGGACTGGATGATCTTGAAGGTCTTTTCCAACCTGTTTAATTCTATTCTATTCTACATGGAGAAGGGGGTGGGTGGCCAGGATGAAGGAAGCTGTGCTAGCACTGGCATCTGGGTGTTCTCCTACCTTCTTTTGAGCAGGTGAGAGGATGAGTTAGGGTGAGGCTTGGTGTGCCTAGGAGATGAGATGGTTGCTGGGTAGGGCTCACCATGGAGAGAGACCCTTGAGGTGAGAGGATCACTTCAGCTAGTGCAGGTTGGGAACATGGAAGCTCCTGGTGAGCTCCCTTGGAGCTTTGCTCCAACAGCTTTGTTCCCTATCTGGAGCTAGTCATGTCCAGATGAAACCTTTCCCTTATGTGTGTCTGCTTTACACTTGGTGTTGGTTGGTTGGTTTGGTTGGTTTGGTTTTTCCCCCTCCTTGAGCCCTTTGTTTGGTTTGCAGCAGGAGAGCATGGGGAGATGCTTCCTGCCACCCAGACCAACCCCAGATTTAAAAGGCAAGAAGGCATCATGAAAGAAGATTAGTGGAAGAAGAGAAGGTTCATCATCAGGATTAGTGGAAGAAGAGAAGGTTCATCATCAGCATTAAAAGGCTTGTGCCATGCCCTTGATGAAGGGTTGGGTGACCAGGGGAGCACAAACAGCCTTGTTATTATCTTGCTGTGCTCCTCCAAAAGCAGCTCAGTCCAAACAGGTCACTGCTGGGCTGAATGGCTCCAAAAACTGAAGTAAGTGTTGGGAGGAAAGAAGAATTCTCCCTGGCTCAAGGGGATGGCAATCCCCAGCCCCATGGGAGACCCTTGGGAGAGTGAGCCCTGCCTGTTGAATTGTATTTCCTGCTGGAGCAGGGCTGGGAGGAGGCTGGTGCTTCGTGCTGCTGCTGGCTGTCAGGAAAAGGACCTTGAGGAGCAAAGAAGCCAAGGTGAGTGCAGCATTTCCATACAATTATTTTGGTAGGGAAAGATCTCTAAGATCCTCAAGTCCAGACAACAACCCACCAGCACCATGGCCACTAAACCATGGTCCAAAGTGCCGTGGCCACATGTTTCTTGAATCCCTCCAGGAATGGTGACTCCACCTCCCTGGGCACTCTGTTCCAAGCCTTGACCACTCTAAAGAATTTTTTTTCCTAACCTCCAACCTAAGCCTCCCCTGGCACAGTTTCAGGCCATTTCCTCTCTGCCACCTGATACTAGGGAGATCCTGGGGTCCCACATGCAGAGGGCCATGATTTGGGGTCATAAAGCATTCAGGAGCAATGGTTTCTCCCGCATCTGCTGGGGAGGGTTGCCTTTCACTGATGGTGATGTGGATCCTCCTGCACTGGAGTGAAGCTTCAGAGGTGGAAGTGATGTGCTCTGGGACATGAAGCAGGGTCATTTGGCCAGCTTGTTATGGAGTCATAGAATCAATAAGGTTGGAAAAGACCTCAAAGATCATCAAGTCCAACCTGTCACCCAACACCTCCTGACTACTAAACCATGGCTTCAAGTGCCACATCCAATCCCCTCTTGAACACCTCCAGGGAGGGTGATTCCACCACCTCCCTGGGCAGCATATGCCAATGGCTAACAACTCTCTCTGGGAAGCACTTTCTCCTCACCTTGAGCCTAAACTTCCCCTGGCAGCTTGGACTGGCTGCCATTAATGGGGAGCTTGGTGCAGAAGTGTCAACCTCCTGTGCTAGGGGCTTATTTGGCTTGCTTTTTCCCTTGCCTTGCTGTTGTCTGGGTAATGCTGAATCCCCCTCTCTCTCTCTCTGAGGATTTAGTCTTTTCCTTGAATAAATGCAAATCAGAGCAAATTCTGATCAGCTTGGCTTGTAACAAGCTTAGAGGGATTTTGCTCTGAGCCTGGAAGGAGCACATCAGGGATTCTTGGGTCACACAAATTACCTGTCCCCTAGTGCCCCATGGTTGAGTTGGGACTGATGGTTGTTGGGCCAATAGAGTGGAGGGAGAAAAATGAGATTGCTGTGGCTGCAACTCCATTTGTGGAGCAGGTCCTAGGGTGTGGAACTGATGTTTTCTCTAACAATCCTTTAACCCAAAGGACTTCCATGCAAGCTGGAAGGTGACACAACTCATTGACTAGGCAGTGTGGTATTGATCAGGAAAGCCTGAACCACCCAAGCCCATGCTAGGGACAGGCATGGGTGACCCTGAAAGTAGGGTGAGCGTGCAGAGCTGTTGGACTTGATGATCTCTGAGGTCTTTTCCAACCTTATTGATTCTATGATTCTATTCTATGATCCCACCTCTCCATGGTGGGTTCTGATGTGTCTCTGGGTGGGTTTAACTACCAGGAACCTCATTCCTAGATACAGACTCTGGTGATGCTGCTGCCTTGCTGATGCTGTGCTGGTTTGGGGTAGAACACGGGAGTCTTTGGCAAGCTCCTGTGCTGCTGGCTCTGTGCACAAAGCTGTGGCTGTGCTGTTGGGCAGCAGTGATGCAGAGGAACCCCTCCAGTGATGGTTTTGCTTCTCAATGAATCCTGATCTGCTCCTGGAGCACCTTGACGACGAAGTGAAGCCCCATCTCTGCACTGCCCCACGCATCAGCAAGATATTGACATTTACCTGACTGGGCCTGCAGGAGCCAGGTGCTAAGGTACCACTCCCTTGCTGTTTACCTCTGCTTCCTGTCTATCAGCATGCAGAAACACTGGAGATGGTGGGTTTAAGGTTAAATATTCTCTCCTGCATAATTCAGCTAAAGAATTGATTGAGCTACTCAGAGCATGTGAATGCTGAGGTGTTTGGAAAGAATAGAGAACCTTTGAGCTTCCAGATTTAAGTCAGAATGGGGGTTAAAGGCTGTGAGAGGGTCACTGAAAGGGAGAGATGGACATTGTCCCCTCTCCACAAGTCCTCTACTGCTGGCACATGTTGGGGACAAGCCTTTAGCCTGGAGGAAAAGGCCCTGGAAGCTTTTGGTGAAGGCAAGGGGGAAATTTAAGGTATCTCCTTGCTGCAGCTGGAGGAAGGAGAAGCTTCTTGAGGCCACGGGGCAAGGTGCTGCTAGAAGAGCAGAAGCTCTTTGTAGCTCTTGGTCCATGGCAGCTGCATGCAAAACTTGATTATTGCTGAGAGACTGGCTGGAGATTCATGGCTTAAAGAGGAGCTGAAACTGGCACTTTAAGCTCCACTAAAATCCACTGTTTCAGTTTAATTAGTGACTTCAGTTTCCAAACAATGCAACTGCCACTCAGAGGACAACTCTGGGTCACTTTTCTCCTCCAGAACTTAAACAATTGGATACATTTTTAAATCTTAATGCATTTCTTCCTTCTCAGCTGCTGTGCTTTAAATGACAAGCAGCAGCCTGTGGAACGCTGCTGCCTCTTCCCCTCAGGTTTTGGGGCACGAAAAGCTCAGAGAATTATTCCATGAGATCAGTAAAGTCCAAAGGGGAAATCCTTGCTCCACCTGAGCACACAATTCCATCCTCTTCCTCTGCACTGTACATACAAGAACATTTCTGTGCAGCTCTGTTTAGCTGGGGATGCCAAACCCTACTTGTGTGTGAAGGTTTTCAGGGCCAGGATGGGGCCTTAAGCAAACTGCTCTAGTGGAAGGTGTCCCTGATCAGGGGAGGGGGTTGGAACTAAATAATCTTTGAGGTCCCTTCCAACCTAAGCCATTGTATGATCTTAAAGGTCCCTTCTAACCCCCAAACCAGTCTTTGAATCTCTCCTGGGTGTCACTTCATAGTCTTTTTGTTCTAATGGCAAGAAGGAGGAACCGGGGAACTACAGGCCAGTCAGTCTCACCTCTGTGCCCGGGAAGATCATGGAGCAGATCCTCCTGGAGGCACTAATGACTCAGAAGAACAGTGAAGAGGTGATTGGGAGTAGTCAGCATGGCTTTGCCAAGGGCAAATCCTGCCTGGCAAACCTGGTGGCCTTCTATGATCAGGTGACAGCATTAATAGATGAGGGGCGAGCAACTGATGTCCTTTACCTGGACTTGAGCAAAGCCTTCGACACTGTCCCACACCACCTCCTGGTCTCCAAGCTGGCGACACATGGGTTTGATGGATGGACTGCTAGATGGATAAAGACCTGGCTTGATGGCCGCACCCAAAGAGTGGCTGTCAACGGGTCCATGTCCCAGTGGAGGCCAGTGACAAGCGGAGTCCCTCAGGGATCAGTCCTGGGACCTGTCTTGTTCAACATCTTTGTGGGGGCCATGGACAGTGGCATCGAGTGCACCCTCAGCAAGTTTGCTGATGGCACCAAGCTGTGTGGTGCAGTGGACACGCTGGAGGGAAGGGATGCCATCCAGAGGGACCTGGACAGGCTGGAGAGGTGGGCACAAGCCAACCTCATGAGCTTCAACAAGACCAAGGGCAGGGTCCTGCAGCTGGGTGGAGGCAATGCCAGGCACAAATCCAGGCTGGGCAGGGACTGGCTGGAGAGCAGCCCTGAGGAGAGAGACTTGGGGGTGCTGGGGGAGGAGAAGCTCAACAGGAGCTCTCAATGTGCACTTGCAGCCCGGAAAGCCAATCAGAGCCTGGGCTGCAGCAGGAGAAGTGTGGCCAGCAGGGCAAGGGAGGGGATTCTCCCCTCTGCTCAGCCCTGGTGAGACCCCACCTGGAGTACTGCGTCCAGTTCTGGAGCCCCTATTACAGGAGGGATCTGGAGGGGCTGGAGCGTGTCCAGAGAAGGGCCACGAGGATGAGCAGAGGGCTGGAGCACCTCTCCTATGAGGACAGACTGAAGGACTTGGGGCTGTTCAGTCTGGAGAAGAGAAGGCTCCCAGGTGACCTCATTGTGGCCTTCCAGGATCTGAAGGGGGCTACAGGAAGGCTGGGGAGGGACTTCTCAGGATCTCAGGTAGTGATAGGACTAGGGGGAATGGAATGAAGCTGGAAATGGGGAGATTCAGGCTAGATGTGAGGAAGAAGTTCTTTACCATGAGAGTGGTGAAGCCCTGGAATGGGTTGTCCAGGGAGGTGGTTGAGGCCCCGTCCCTGGAGGTGTTTAAGCCCAGGCTGGACGAGGCTCTGGCCAGCCTGATCTAGTGTAGGGTGTCCCTGCCCATGGCAGGGGTTGGAACTAGCTGATCCTTGTGGTCCCTTCCAACCCTGACTGATTCTATGATTCTATGGTCTCCTCTACAGCCTTCAAGATTTTTGTCTTATCCTGTGCTGAGGACCTGAATATTCAGCAGACACAATGAAGGTGACACTCCTCATGCAGCACCTTCAGTGAGGGGCTCATTGCTATGTTTGCAATAGTGGAGAACAACTGAGCTGCAGCCAAAGCAAGGATCTGGCTCTTTTCAGAGAATAACAGAATGGTTTGGATTGGAAGGGACCTTAAAAGATCATCCACTTCCAACCCCCTGCTAGGGCAGGGACACCTCCCACCAGGCCAAGTTGCTCAAGGCTTCATCCAACCTGGCCTTGAGCACCTCCAGGGAGGGGGCACCTGCAACCTCCCTGGGCAACCTGTTCCAGTGTCTCACCACCCTCTCTCTGGGGATGGCTCTATGGTGGTTTGTGTTGTTTCTTTTCTGGGCTGAGTTTTGTTGGTGACACAAGATTGGAGCAAGTCAGCTGAGTCCAGTTACTCAGAACTGGAGCCAGGCATAGACTATTTCACACTTGTGCCCTTGCAGCGACAGGTGGATGGAGCTCTCAGATAAGGGGCTGTATCCCAATCCTTCTCACAGTGTTTGCACTCTCCCTTTGTGCTCTTTTGCTGTAGCTTTTGTGCTCTCTTTTCACCCTTCCTCCACGCAGTTTTCACCTTCTCCTGCCCCTGCTCTTTCCTCTTGCAGCCTTGCAGTCTCAGCGAGTAGGCCCCAGGTGACGGAAGAGCTGAGAGGAGCAGCAGCACAGCGTGGGCAGGCTGGGCAGCAGCAGAGATGTATCACAAGTGTACTGCAAATCCAACCCAAGGTAATCACTTACCCAATACTGGCACAGAAACCCATCTCCCTGCCACGCTCACACATCAAAACAGGCCATCAGCAGCCCCAGGGAGGGGAGGGAGAGGGAACTGCTGCTCTTCCATCATCACAGCTCTTCTGGAGAACTCTGAAAGTTCCTGACACAGTATTAATAATGGCTTGAGCTGCATTTCTTAGGCACTTCATCCAGGGATCTCCTGCTCACATCACCACCACCACCTGTCCTCACACCTGGCTGCTTCTACCTAGCACAATCCAACCAGGCAGTCCTGATAATGATGTCTAAGCATTATATAAAACTTGCTCTATCTTTATATCTGCTGTGCAAGGAGTCAGGGGGATGCTGGAGAGAGGAGCTGCACACAATCACAGAATGATAAGGGTTGGAAGGGCCCTGCAGAGATCAAGTCCAACCCAGGTGATTAAGCAAGAGCACCTGGAGCAGGTCACACAGGAACACATCGAGGTAGGTTTTGAAAGTCTTCAGAGAAGGAGACTCAAAACATCTCAGGGTAGGTTCAGGGCTCCAGCACCCTCTGAGCAAAGAAGTTTGTCTCCTCTTGAGGTGGAAGTTCCTGTGCTCCACTCTGTATCCACTGACCACTAGACACCACCAAAAAGGGCCTGGCACCAAGGGCAGGGACTCATCTGAAGCCATCAAGGAGAGCAACATTCTCTCAGCAAGATGTGAACCTGGGAACAACTTCTTGTGCTGGTCCAGTGTCAACATCCTGCTTCCTGTGAGGAGAAGGATCACAAAATCAGTGTCATTTTGGTTGGAAAAGACCTGCAAGATCCTCAAGTCCTACCATTCCCTAACTGTGCCAGGGCTGGGGCTAAGCCATGTCCCTCAGCACCACCTCTCAGTGACTTTCAAGCCCTTCCAGGGATGGCGATTCAACCACCTCCCTGGGCAGGAAGCCCAAACTCCACCTGCAGTGGAGAAACAGATTTCAAGGCTGCTGCCTGCCAGCTCCCCAAGGCTTTTCATCCTGTGCTGTTGCTAAGCATGGCAGGCAGGTGACCTGCACACGGTCCCAGCGAGACCTAAGAGCACAAACAGCTTTTTATCAGGGGCTGAGAAGCTGCTGCAGAGCTGGAGCTGGCACTCAGTGTGTGCTCAGCAGGAGCCCCTGGCAGGGGGGACATGAGGCCAGCACAGACAAGATGCTCCCACTGCCTCTATAGCTGCAGAGATCAAAGCTGCTTTCAGCAGCCCTTTGTGTTTCAAAGGTTTGACTGAGATTTTCACACTTCCAGACTGCTTCACACCAGCACTTAGCCTCTGCTTGCCCTTGCTTTCCCTGCTGCACTCTTCACCCCTCTGCTTGCCAGTTACCTGTTACTGGGTCCTATGAAAATAGCCTCTGCCTCATCCCTGTTTGACCCTTGCTGTGCACATCCTACCAACTCCGCCATCCCAACAAAGCCACAAGCAAAGCTCTGATGCCAAACACCAAGTTAAAGCTGCTCTGGGGACCTGCACCAAGAAATTCCTGGGTCATGACACCAACTGGACTTGGACACTATCATAGATCCATAGAATGGTTTGGGTTGGAAGGGACCTTAAAGATCATCCAGTTCCAACCCCCTGCCACAGGTAGGGACAATTCTCGCTAGCCCAGGTTGCTCAAGGCCTCATCCAACCTGGCCATGAACACCTCCAGGGAGGAGGCATCCACAACCTCCCTGGGCAACCTGTTCCAGTGTCTCACCAACATCACTGGAAAGACTTTCTTCCTAATCTGCAGTCTAAATCTACCCTTACATCAAGGTTAAATCCTAACCTTGCTCTTAGAAACACTCAGGCTTAAAACAGGTCTAAGGATGAGGTTTTCTGTGCTCCTCCCCATTAAGGTTACCTTTGGCAGCAGCAGCACAGGGGAAGGCACCACATCACCATGTCTTTGAGCTCCTCTCCTCTCAAACACCTTCAATCTGTTCTCTCAGCCAGGGCTGCATGCAGAAAACAAGCTGCACAAGCATCTGAGTGTCGTTTTCCACATGAAAGACAAGAGAGGCTGGTGGAATAAATCCACCCACCTTCCACCCACCTCACGTTGTGCAGGGAACGATTTCCTCGCACCTTACCTCACTGCACCCTTGGAGAAGAGAGATTAACAAACAGCTTTACAGCAAGAAAGGAGACAAAGGGACTCAGCTCTTCCCCCTCTGCCCAGAGGCACCATTACCAACAGCCCTCTCAAGCATCCTTTTTCCTTAACCCAGCTCCCCTTGAAACAGGGGATTTGAGAGTTCTGAAACACTTTAGCAGCTCCCCATGACTCTCTGCAAGTCTTGGTGACCAAGTACTCCACCATGCCTTAGACCATCTAATTTTAAGTCTCTTACCATGATGAACTGATCATAGAATTGTTCCCTTTGGAAGAGACTCCTTGGCACTGGTCTCCATTTGGACATTGAGCTGCTGACTACAAGTTTGTGACAAGAGAGAATACATTGAAGCTTGGGGAGGGCAGATTTAAACTGGAGATCAGGAAGAAATGCTTTCCAGTGAGAGTGAGAAGACACTGGAGCAGGTTGCCCAGGCAGGTTGTGGATGCCCCCTCCCTGGAGATATTCAAGGGCAGCTTGGATGAGGCCTTGAACAACCTGGTCCAGTGGGAAATGTCCCTGACCATGGCAGGAGGGTTGGGACTAGGACCCCTCCACCCCAAACCATTCGAGGAATCTATGAGCCACCAAGCCCAACCTTCAACCCAACACCACCATGGCTATTAAACCATGTCCCGAAGTACCACATCCACACTTCAATTAGCAATTAAATCTGGGCTGCAGCCACCTTGGTCTGCAACAGGCTCTTTGCACAAGAGGAATCATTAAGGCTGGAGAAGGCCTCTAGGACCATCAAGTCCCAACACCACCCTGCCCACTAAACCTAAATGTCTGAGCATTTTTTGAACACCTCCAGGGATGGGGACTTCACCACCTCCCTGGGCAACCTATTCCAGTGCCTGATGATTTCCTCAACCACCCTGTAGCCTCTCAGCTCAGGTATCACAGGGCTGGTGCCAGCAACACCTGGCAGATGTTTCAGCACCCATCCTGAAGCCAGCGCTCCCAACCATTACATTTCAGGAACTGCAGTCAAAATCCATCATAAAGAATTGATCCCAAGTGCTTGGCAGCCCTGGGCCCAAGCATGTAACTAATAGACTTTGATTCCAGGCTGATGTATTTATTTTGTAGGACTAATGGAATTTATTGGGGGGGAGGGGGAAATAATGAATAAATCTAATACTCAAATTCAATTCTGGGATCCAACCCTCCAGGCTCTGTCATTTGTTTCTCTTTCAGGTCACCCCTACCTGAGGGTTGCCAGAGTCCAAGAAACAGCTGTGGCCTGAAGATTTGCTCATTTAAATGACATTTAGAGCCCCAAAAAAAAAAGAAGGGGGAAAAAAAGAATAATCAAACCCCTTTCCCAAGTAGTTGTGACAAGCCAACAGAAGGCAGTTTCTAGGACAGCATCTGTTCCTCCCTGCAGAGTCTGAATAATTGAAGCAGGAGATGGAGGCTCCAGTGGAACCAAGGAGGCTGTGTTTAAGGAGAAACAGGACACAGCATTGTTTCCTATTCAAAACTGCTAAGCCTTCATGTTTCCTCCTACCTCCTTCTCCACTTCCACGCTCAGACCTACTGGGAGCTGCTCAGATGAAGGCAAAGGAAGATTAATTCTGGCTCTCGGCCCCCTAGACCAGCGTTCCAACGGCGGTGGCTGCTGGGTCATTTCACGGAGACATGAGAGAGAGCTGTGTTTGAGGTCACACTTCAAAGGAGGAAAAAAGAAGAGGGATGACATCCAGGAGCAGAGACAGCTGCCAGCTTTACAGGCTGTTAAGTTTTAGGTGTTCTGGATGAGGAAGTTAAACCAAACAGCCAAGTTATTTCCCTTTGTAGAAGAAAAACTTTGGGAGGTGACAATAAGTGTTAGCCAGATACTATCCCAGGCTCTTATGTCTCCATGCAATGCCTCTGCTTAGAAAACACCTTGAAGATCATCCAGCCCAACCATTCTCTAACTCCAGCAAAGCTGGGGCTGAACTATGTCTCTCAGCACCACATTTCTGCCTCTTTGAGCCACCTCCAGGGATGAGGATTCAACCACCTCCCTGGGCAGTCTGTTCCACTGAATCCTTTTCAGTGGTTTTGACACCTAAATACCTCACCTGGTGCAAGCTGAGACTGTTTCTTCTCAGCCTGTCACTGGTTACTAGGGAGAAGAGACCAACCCCACCTGGCTCCCAACTCCTTTCAGGCAGCTGTAGGGAGTAAGGTCTCCCCTCAAGGTATTTCAGACCAGGTTATTCACAACAATCAAGGAAACTACACCTTGAGGTCTGCCTTTTTCTGTGCCCTCCAAGATTTCCTGCAGCCCCTTCTTCCATCCAGCACTGCTCCTAAGGCTTGCAGGCAGTGCAGCCGAGCACAGAGCCAGCACAATGCCTGCGCTACCCAAATCTGCTTTCCCACTTCCTGGGTCTGTTCCTACCGGTCGTGAGGAAGTGCAGGTGGAGAGCAGAGCAGCAGGAACAGCTTGCTACTGCAGAGAGCTTTGGCTCTGCTTGCTCTCAGGAGCTGTGCCAATGGCTGCCTTGACTCCAGGAGCAGCTCTGGTGTTTTTAACCACCACAGCACCATTCCCAGCATCTTCTGCCAATAGCCAGGTAGCAGCCAGTAGCACAGCTCTAACTGACCTGTGCTCCAGGGTCTAACTGATGTGATGTCATCCAGAAGTCCCAGCTTTGGGTTAGAATCTTGCCTCCTCCTCTACACAAAGGTCAGCAGGATCTGGAAGCACTACAAAAAACTTCAGGCACGGTTACGCACACTCAAAACCAGGCTGGGAGAATCGGAGCTGCTCAGCCTGGAGAAGAGAAGGCTCCAGGGAGACCAGAGAGCAGCATTTTCAGTATCTGAAGGGAACCTACAGGAAGACTGGGGAGGGGCCGTTTAGAGGGGCCTGTGGTGGTAGGATGAGGGGCAGTGGTTTGAAACTGGAGCAGGGCAGATTTAGGTTGGACATCAGGAGGAAGTTCTGCACAGTGAGGGTGGTGAAACACTGGAACAGGTTGCCCAGGGATGTGGAGACATTCAGGATCAGACTTGCTGTATCCCTGGGCAGCCTGCTCTAGCTGGAGGTGTCTCTGCTGAGTGCAGGGGCCTGGACAAGATGTCCTTTGAGGGTCCCTTGCAACCCAATGCAATCTGTGAGTGTTCCTTCTCTCTGAAAGACAAGAAAGTGGGGCCAGGTCTCGGCAGGCTTGGCCGTGGTGGGAGGAGAGAGAAACTTCAGCGAGCTGGTGAATAAAGAGAAGAAACAAGCTGGAAGTTAAAGTGTTTATTGATGTGTTTAAACTTTGTACATTCCCCACAGACCACACTAAGGAGTTTGCAGGTAAATCTGTGCATAGTGGGAAGAGACACAGAAGAGGGGGGGGGGGGGGGAGGGGGGGAGGGGAAAAAGAAAAAACAAACCTCAAAACAAAGCAAAATTAAAATAAAGTCACAGTGGGGGGGGGGGATGATAATAGAAAAAATACACCACAGGTTACCAGAACCTCCAGATTTAAAACAGCTGTGAGCATTAACACCAACTATACAAGCATTACAAAGACATGATGGTGAGTGAACAACACCCCTTTTGTTCTCTTCTTTTTGGGAGGGGGCCTATGCATCCCATTCCCCTTCACGCAGGCAGCATCTCCTCCTCAACTTGCCCCCACCTTCCCTCCCCACTTCAAGCCAACTCCACCTCAGGCAGCTCCCAAGGTCCTGATTATTGCAGTGATTTGTCATTGCTGGGCAAACACCCAGAGGGCCAAAACCTCATCCAGAGGGACGCCCGAGGCTCCGAGCCCTGCATCCCTTCACTACTTACCAGGATGGTGAGGCAGGAGAGCTGGGGAAGATTAGAAAGCAGTAGCAGGGAGGGGGCTGTTAATGCCAGCTGAGGGCTGAAGGAAACTGCTTCAGAAATGGAAGATTTGAGTTCCAGACCAGGAACTTCCAACTCCAGAGCAGAGCTGCATGTGGCAGGGGACTGTGCAGCCCCCAGCATGCACAAACTCCCAACTCCAGAGCAGAGCTGCACGTGGCAGGGGACTGTGCAGCCCCCAGCATGCACAAGCTCCCAACTCCAGAGCAGAGCTGCATGTGGCAGGGGACTGTGCAGCCCCCCAGCATGCACAAACTCCCAACTCCAGAGCAGAGCTGCACGTGGCAGGGGACTGTGCAGCCCCCCAGCATGCACAAGCTTCCAACTCCAGAGCAGAGCTGCATGTGGCAGGGGACTGTGCAGCCCCCAGCATGCACAAGCTTCCAACTCCAGAGCAGAGCTGCACGTGGCAGGGGACTGTGCAGCCCCCAGCATGCACAAGCTTCCAACTCCAGAGCAGAGCTGCATGTGGCAGGGGACTGTGCAGCCCCCCAGCATGCACAAGCTCCCAACTCCAGAGCAGAGCTGCACGTGGCAGGGGACTGTGCAGCCCCCAGCATGCACAAGCTTCCAACTCCAGAGCAGAGCTGCACGTGGCAGGGGACTGTGCAGCCCCCCAGCATGCACAAGCTTCCAACTCCAGAGCAGAGCTGCATGTGGCAGGGGACTGTGCAGCCCCCCAGCATGCACAAGCTTCCAACTCCAGAGCAGAGCTGCACGTGGCAGGGGACTGTGCAGCCCCCCAGCATGCACAAGCTTCCAACTCCAGAGCAGAGCTGCATGTGGCAGGGGACTGTGCAGCCCCCAGCATGCACAAGCTCCCAACTCCAGAGCAGAGCTGCACGTGGCAGGGGACTGTGCAGCCCCCAGCATGCACAAGCTTCCAACTCCAGAGCAGAGCTGCATGTGGCAGGGGACTGTGCAGCCCCCCAGCATGCACAAGCTTCCAACTCCAGAGCAGAGCTGCACATGGCAGGGGACTGTGCAGCCCCCCAGCATGCACAAGCTTCCAACTCCAGAGCAGAGCTGCATGTGGCAGGGGACTGTGCAGCCCTCCAGCATGCACAAGCTTCCAACTCCAGAGCAGAGCTGCATGTGGCAGGGGACTGTGCAGCCCCCCAGCATGCACAAACCATGCTCTAACATTCCACTAGGAAGAACTACAAAACAGAGATGCTAGAAGCCTTTTAACTCCTTGCCTCCAGGGAGTCTTGATTCCTAGAGCCCACACTGCTAAGCAGCAGGGTGCACACCACTGGCATATGAGGATGGGGTGGATTCTTTTGCTCTATTTTTCATCTCTTCTCCTATTTTTCCCCTCTTTTTTTTTTGTGTGTGTGTGTATGTTTGTTTTCCCTCTCATCCCAAGGATTTGTTAGTTACCATTCCCAACTGCTTTCCTTATGCTGTCATAGCTCCTATCCCTAAATTAATCTCTTTGCCACTCCCAGTGAAATTCACTTAAAAGACAAAACAAAGACAACAAAAAGAAAGCCAAAAAAGAGAGGGAGGGGTTGGGGGGGGGGGGGGGAGGAAACCAAAAAACCTGCTTTATATATAAAAGCCAAAAAAAATGACCTCAAGAGCCACAACTGTCACCTTTTCCTGTTTTGTTTCCCAAGGCTGGGCTGGTACAAATGACCCTCAATATACAGGTGGAAATAAAAATCAACATTTCCCATGATATATATATTTATATATATATAGAGAGAGAGAGCTCATATCAGACAACAGTACAACAGAACTGGTTTGGTTTTGCCTTCTTCCAGATCCTTAAGAAACAACAACAACAAAAAAACAACCCAAGGAAAAAAAAAAAAAAAAAAAAAAACAAAGAAAAAAAAAAAACCAAACCTACATCTCAAACATCTGCAATAAATCCTTTTTGTGTTTTTTTTTTTTTTTTTTCCCCATTTAAGGAGGTTTATATTTCATCATATCCTTATATTAGCATTTCTTCACCCATTTTAAAAGAATGGAAATTGCAACTCTACAGTAGTAATTATAGTCTTAATGATCCAGGAGTTCTGAATGGAAGATGAAGTCCTCTTGAAGCAACTGTTGGTCAGTAGTTGATCCAAAATGCTGGACCCCTTTGGCCCTCCTGCCCTGGCTCCTCTCTCCCACTCAGGGCTGTTGCATCTTCAGCTCTTTTAGATCTGCATCTGCTCCAGGTATTTGTAAGTGGGGTTCTCGTAGCCGTGGTTCTGCATCTTGCTCAGGTGCCGCTCCTCTGGGGTGAGCATGGGGTCAACCTGCGGAGAGAGCAAGGCTGCTCGAAGGAGGCACTGCACAAAAATCACACAATGGACCCAATCCAACCCCCTCTGAAAGCAGGGTCACCCACAGCAGCTTGTCCAGCAACACAAAGGCCAGGTAGGTTTGAAAGCTCTGCAGAGAAGGAGACTCCACAACCTCTCTGGGCAGCCTGCTCCAGGGCTCAGCACCCTCACAGCAAAGAAGTTTCTCCTCCTGTTCAGTGGAACCTCCTGGGTTCCAGTTTGTGCCCATTGCCCCTTGTCCTGTCACTGGGTAGAATGGAATAGGATTAACCAGGTTGGAAGAGACCTTTGAGATCATCGAGTCCAACCTATCACCCAACACCATCTAATCAACTCAACCATGGCACCAAGTGCCTCAGCCAGGCTCTTCCTAAACACCTCCAGGGATGGTGACACCACCACCTCCCTGGGCAGCACATTCCAATCTCTCTTTCTATGAAAAACTTCTTCCTAACATCCAGCCTGAACCTCCCCTGGCACAGCTTGAGACTGTGTCCTCTTGTTCTGGAGCTGGCCACCCAGGAGAAGAGACCAACCCCCACCTGGCTACAACCTCCCTTCAGGGAGTTGGAGACAGCAAGAAGGTCTCTGCTGAGCCTCCTCTTCTGCAGGCTAAGCAACCCCAGCTCCCTCAGCCTCTCCTCACAGGGCTGTGCTCCAGACCCCTCCCCAGCTTTGTTGCCCTTCTCTGGACACCTTCCAGCATCTCAACATCTTTCCTAAACTGAGGGGCCCAGAACTAGACACAGGACTCAAGGTGTGGCCTAATCAGTGCTGAGTACAGGGGCTCAGGCCCATCCTCTTGCCCCACCATCCTTCAGCTCTTGCTCTCAAGGCTGTTCTTCTCCAGGCTCAACAACCCCAGACTCTCAGCCTCTCCTTTTAAGTGAGGTGCTCCAGGCCCCTCAGCATCCTTCTGGCCCTTCACTGGACAGTCTCCAGTAGTTCCCTGTCCCTCTTGCACTGGGGAGCCCAGAACTGAACATAATTCTCCAGATGTAGCCTCAGTGGGGCTGAGGTGAGGTGGAGGAGAACCTCCCTTGACCTGCTGGCCAGGTTTATTTCACTGTAACAAGAGCCAACAGACAAATGCTGGATGAACACCGTGGCAAGCAGGACAGGGGAGGGGAAAGGTAAACCACAGAAATAATTTGCTTAGCATAGTTTGAGTTCTGTCACCTGCTACCTGCCCTTGCCCTCTTTCCAGAGCTGTAGCATGGCTGGGGGTGGGAGGTACCTCGTGAGAGGCAGGGTCACCCAGAGCAGGCAGCCCAGGATCCCAGGGCCCAGGCTCTAAGAATGTTCTCCACAAGCCTTCGAGAAGTTTGCTCAGGTTACAAATCTGGGCTCTGCTTGTCTCACTGAAGAGCTCATCATAATGTCACACACTGGCTGGGCCAAGAGGAAAAGCAGCTTTCTCCAGGCTCCATTAAGCTGGAAACGTGCATGTGGGGAGCAGAAGGAAGGAGGAGAAGCTGCTCCTCAGCCATCAGCCCTTCGTGCTGCCTTAATAGCTGTGCCATTAGCTGGGAGGACAAATTACTATGGATTGAGTGACTTACTCCTTGGCTAAAGATATCTCCTGAAAAGCTCATTTGCTGCTAAATCCTATCCTGAGCCAGACAGGGAAGCCTAATTGAATTCCTTGTGCTGAGCCAATACACATGTGGCGTGACAGGTCCCAGCCTGGCACACTGGTGCCTGACACCTGAGTGATATTGATACAGGAATGAAGATCCATTGAATGGGTTGGGTTGGAAGGGACCTTAAAGATCATCCAGTTCCAACCCCCCTACATGGGCAGGGACACCTCCCACCAAGCCCAGGCTGCTCAAGGCCTCATCCAACCTGGCCTTGAACACTTCCAGGGAGAAGGTATCTACAACCTCCCTGGGCAACCTGTTCCAGTGTCTCATCACCCTCACTGCAAAGAATTTCTTCCTAATCTCCAGCCCTCCTCATGCTTCCATCCATTCCCTCTTGTCCTACCAGTACAAGATGTCAGCATCTACAGTGTTAAGCCCCATCTAGGTAGGAGCAGAGCTGCTGATGGCTTTGGCAGCTCCTGCCATCCTCGCCCCCACACACCCCACGTGACTCCAGGCTGCCTATTTCCATCATGGGCTGTGGAGCAGGAGTTGTTGTTTCTCACCTCCACAATTCCATGGCTGATGGTCCCATACTGCCTCTTCCTCAGCATCACCAAGCTGATGACTATGACAGTAGCTATGGCAACAGCAATCACCAACAGACCAATCAGGGCACTGCTGCTGAAGCTGAAGTCATCCCGGAGGGAGTTGTCATTATCCTGGAGGGAAGAAAACAACAGAGAAGGTAGAGGAAGAGCAGGAGGTGCCCTGCTAAATGAGAACCTAAAAGGTGGCCACCAATAAGGTCTTCAACAGCCTGTGGTATCAAGACACAAAATCATTCAGGCTGGAAAGAAGCTCTAAGATCACCAAGTTCAACTATTAACCAAGCCTGCTGCTAAACCATATCCCTCAGCATCCCATCTAGATGGCTTTTGAAGCCCCCCAGGGATGGGGACTTCACCACTTCCCTGGGCAGCCTGTTCCAAGGCTCAATAACCCTTTCAGGGAAGAAATTGTCCCTCATGTCCAACCTAAACCTCCCCTGGCACAGCTTGAGGCCATTTCCTCCTGTCCTACCACTTGTTATTAGGGAGAAGAGACCAATCCCACCTCACTCCAACCTCCTTTTGGAGAGTTGTTGAGTGCCAGGAGGTCTCCTTTGCTCCAGGCTCAACCCCCAGCTCCCTCAGCTGCTCCTCACCAGCCCTGTTCTCCAGACCTTTCTCCAGCTTCACCGCCCACCCACAGAGTCGAGCCAGCACCTACTGCATGTTGACAGCTTCATGCAGAAAGGCTCTACTTTGTTACACTCTGCTGGGCCTCCCAAAGCAGAGCTGAGGCCCCAAACCCCAAATTCATCAGCCCAGAGAATGCAGCTGTAGGAGTGGTCTGGATTGAGCAGCCCCACACGTACCGGCTCGTCCACCAGGCCCCCGACACGCTCCGCATTGAAAATCATCTCCTTCACGTCAAGGGTTTCATCAATCACCTGCAAACAGCCACCAAAACAGTCCATGGAAGGAGCCACACAAAGCACAAGGGAGAAGGGAGATGAAGGCAGGCAAGAGGGTTGGACTGGGTGACCTTTGGGATCCATTCCAACCAGGTGTATTCTGTGAAGTGATCTCTAAGGAACATCAGCAAAGGCTCCGAAGCAGCAACCATCCCTCTGCCCTCAGCAGCCTGGGATGCTCTCCAGCTTTTAAAGCCACCTCAGCTGAGACTGCAACCATTTGGATGCCCAGGCTACCTCCAGCTAAAGACCCAAATGAAAACACTAGGTCCTAGCATTGGACACAGCATTTCTGTCAGGGCACAGAAAAGACCTCTAAGACCATCAAGTCCAACCACCACCTCAACACCACTAAACCATGTTCCAAAGCACCATGGCCACACATTTCTTGAACACCTCCTGGGATGGGGACTCCACCACCTGTTTGGGCAGCCTGTTCCAAAGCCTGATCACTCTTGCAGCAAAGAAACTGTTCCTAATCTCCAATCTAAACCTCCCCTGGCACAATTTCAGGCCATTTCTTCTATCACCTGATACTAGGCAGAAGAGACCAACCCCACCTCACTCCAGTCTCCTTTGAGGCAGCTGTAGAGAGCAATGAGGTCTCCCCTCGGCCTCCATGGCTTTCTAACAACTTTGAAAGAAAACTCTTCCAAGTCAACTTCAAGCCCAGGGAGCAGAGGCCAGCTGGCTGCCACTGTAACCTGATCAACTCCTCACACTTTAGACAGAGCTAAGACCTGCTGGGTTGGTCAGCTTCAGGTAGCGGTGAGGACTTTGTTGCCATCAAAAATAGGCGGAAGACAGATGGAACACATCAGGTGTACTTACCCCTCTATTTCAGCCAGGGGCTCTGCTTGGCAGAGCAGTTAGCAAGCCAGCCAGTCCTCCAGCTCTGCCTGCCAGAGCTCTAGATCTCTCCTTCCCTCACCCTCCCACCCTTCTGATGCTAATCAGCATTAAGAGCCTACAACAGTCAGAAAACTGACTCCCCCACACCATATGGAGAATGAACACACTGACATTCTGCAGGCAGGAAGGAGCCATGGAAATAAGCCACCGCTGTTAATTAGTGTCCACAGCAGGCTCTGCTGCCCAAAACAAAGGGGGAAGGCTCACCACATTTTCATCCACTTTGTTCTTGCTGTTGATCACTTTCTCCTCAGCACCAATCAGCCCATCCAGCTCGGTCATGCCAGAACCTGCACCCAAAAAAAGCAAGGCAGAGGCCATCAGTGAGAGCTGAGGGATGTGCAGGAAGGCTTCCCTACTCTTGGCAGAGCTGCCATGGCTGGTGTGGAACGCATGGACGCTGGTGAGTAATCTGTCTTCATGCTGTGTTTGTCAGGGAGCTCAGAAGCTATGCTACAGTGACAAGTGACTGGGGGAGGTTCTGTTAATGAGGGGAAATGAGGTGGCAATGAGAGGAGTGGACAAGACTCACCACAACCAGGCCTGCAGCCCGAACCCACAAACTCCAAGTGTTAAGTGCTGCTGTTAGAGGGCAGGAGGTGACACGAAAGGCAAACTGTGAGCATGCAGCTCCTCTCTGCAAGTGTCACCCGGGGTCAGCAGCACCTCAGTGTGACCCCTGTGAGGGAACCACACATCTCCTCTCTGCTGAGAGCCAGCATTGAGGGCAGGCTGTCACCCAGCCTGTCAGCATCACCCATTCTTTGCCAACCCTGCCCAGCAGCCAGCGCCTCGGGAATCAGAACCTCAAGGTGACCCCAGCGCTGCCGCTCTGTAATGAGCTTGTCCCATGTCTGGCACAAGCCCAGAACCAATGAATCCCAGGGCAAGGGAGGAGCAAAGAATGACACCAGCCTTTGTACCAGGACACCCACTTCTAGGCTAAAAGTCAGCATAGCCTCAAGAGAAGAATATCAACTAACAGAAGGTGGCTGCTCTGTGCAAAGCGTTCTGATCCGAAGCACTTATAAATAGATTGGATCAATAACATGTGTCTGAAGCAGGATACTCAGAGCTGACACAACACAGCAGTTGGTGCCAGTTGGCCATCAGCAGGGACAACACAAGGTCCTTCGCCACACCTATGCTTCCCTAACATGAAAACTCACACCGTGGTCTCCCCGCCCCACAGCAGGGTCTCTCCGGGGAGAAGCACAGGGTGGGGGAAGTGTTACTACAGCACTTCACGCTTTGCAGGGACTGCACACACCTCTCCACCAGCTGCTGAGCCTGCAGGTTGCCCAAGACGTGATGTCAGCTGCTACTGAGACAGGCAGGCTGTGCTCTGATGAGATGCAAGGAAAGGCTAGCTGGCTCCAAGGCAAGTTTCGAACGTGACAAGCTCTTGCCGCCTGAAAGAAGCTGAACGCTGCACTCCAACTGCCGCCAAAAGCAGCATCTCGGGTTGCAGCGCAGCCCCTTCTCCTGCATGGCTCTTTGGAGGCAGCAACCAGATTCCAAGCACAGCCAAGGCTGCCAGCCTGCCTCCTCATGGCTGTCAGAGCAGGTCACGTTTCTGTGCAAGTCAGTGGTGGGGCTGTGCTGGAGAGACCAAGCCATAAGCAGTTCTCCAACAGCTTTAGTGCTGTCTCCAGGGCTGGGAGTTCAGCTGCTGCACTGAGCTTTGCTGTTTGTCACCAAATAACAAATCTGCATCCACGTAGCTCAAAGGCACAGTTTAGATTATTTTCCTCCCAGGCGGAAAAAAACCAAACAGAGTCACCAAAAACCCCCAAACTCTCTAGCAGTCCTTGTGAAATGAAGAGGGAAGGGAGAAAAGAGGCAAATGGAGGATTTAATCCTCTCCCAAGTCAGCAGAAACGCTTCCATTTACCCAAGGTGGGGGGAGAACTAGCTGAGATTCATCACCCTGATGAATCAAAGCAGTTGTCTTCCACCCTTCTCCCCCCCCCCCCAAAACCAAACCAAAGGCTGTCCCAATTCTTTCCAGGGCAGTAACACTGAATTAGCTGCACACTGTTCCACAGGAGGGGTGAAGGTGACTTACACTTGTAGAGAAATGTTGATAATGAGAAGAGTTTCAAGCTATCTGGCTTTCAGCATGTTCCAAAGCCATTTGTGCTCAAATTAAATGGTTATTAGCAAAACCCTTCTGCTCTCCTTCGAGATTCTGCACCATGTCTTTGGCACCAAAGGCAGGTTCAAATGTTGGGTTTGCTCCCCACACGCAGAGCTCTGAAGGAGAATTTGAAACTGGACCTTCCATTTCTACCTGGGAAGAGATCTGTGGGAGCAGAGCAGCCAAGTCTGATCTCTATCAGAGACTGAATCACTACAGAGGATTTAAATTTAATGCCAGCATTTCTATCTCACTCCTAAAGCCCAGGAAGACCCTTTCCAGCCAGGCACGGAGCTACTGCACAATCAATAACGAGCTGGAGGAGAAATGGATGATCACACAGGGCTTTGCTAGTGCATAGAGATGCTGGGGGTGAGAAGGTGATGCTGAGAAGACTACAAGCACAGCATGGACTCTCCTAGCCCCTCACCACCAGCACGGACTCTCCTAGCCCCTCACCACCAGCACGGACTCTCCTAGCCCCTCACCACCAGCACGGACTCTCCTAGCCCTTCACCACCAGCACGGACTCTCCTAGCCCCTCACCACCAGCACGGACTCTCCTAGCCCCTCACCACCAGCACGGACTCTCCTAGCCCTTCACCACCAGCACGGACTCTCCTAGCCCCTCACCACCAGCACGGACTCTCCTAGCCCTTCACCACCAGCACGGACTCTCCTAGCCCCTCACCACCAGCACGGACTCTCCTAGCCCCTCACCACCAGCACGGACTCTCCTAGCCCTTCACCACCAGCACAGACTCTCCTAGCCCCTCACCACCAGCACAGACTCTCCTAGCCCCTCACCACGAGCACGGACTCTCCTAGCCCTTCACCACCAGCACAGACTCTCCTAGCCCCTCACCACCAGCACAGACTCTCCTAGCCCCTCACCACCAGCACGGACTCTCCCAGACCAGCTGCACTCCAGGAATGTGTGTGAGGACATTTAGCTGGAAACAAGACTCTTCTTCCCAGTTTGGTTCTGTCATTGGGTGGTGAGGGCAGAATCCACAGCAAGCTGAAGAACCTCTGGACTCCTGACCATCAGCACTGCAAGGACTGGTTGTGAGAAGTGTCAGACCCGAATTACAGCTGTGGTCTGACTCTGAGAAGTGTCAAACCTGAGTCACACACATGGAGAGATACAAAGTACTGCATGGCCACGGGCAGCCTCATTTCTGGAGGGCAAAGAGGCTGTTCCATGAGCTCCGAGGCACTTGCTGAGCCCATCAGGGAGGGACACACAGAGAGATGCTCAGACTACCTCATTTCTTTAACACTAGACCTAAACAAGCAAAATCAGAAGTTACTGATCTAGATGAGAGCAGGGGAATGACAAGAAAGGTGAGTATGAAACTATAATGAAGCTAGCAAACACACTGAGGAGGGAGGAGAGTGACTGAAAGCACTGTGAGGGAGCAGCTTAGAACCAACCTTTTTTCATTGGGTGGTACAAATCCGGCTGAGGATCTAGCAGGAGGGAAAACAAAAACAAAAATAGCAGAGAAAGGAGATTAAGAGAGAAAGGGAGGGGAAAAAAAAAAAATAGAGGCTTGTGCATGATTTCTGACTCACACTCTGGGAAAAGCTTTTAGGCTACAGCTTTCTTTAAGCTCAGGACTCTGTTCCAAGCATGTTTAAAATAAACACACACGCACACACCAGCTGTCAGCACCCAGAGATACAAAGTGGGGGGGGGGGGAATATACAGATAAAGAATAGATGTGTAAAAGAAATAAGAGAGAATTCCTGCAGCCCTTCAGCAGGTCAGGACACACAAACTTAACATGGCAGGAGAGAAGCTACGTGGTTAAAAAGGGGCTGAAAATGACTCGGCTGAGGGCTGAAACTTTGGTGGAAAGGGGCTTGAATGTTATTTGGTTAAAAGGGGATGAAAATCATGTGGGTGAAGGCTGGAAACTTGGTTAAAGGAAGGCCTGGAGCCCCCCCCCAAGCGCTGGGTGGGAAAAGGGAGGCCTGGAGCCAGCCCCCCCAAGTGCTGGGTGGGAAAAGGGAGGCCTGGAGCCAGCCCCCCAAGTGCTGGGTGGGAAAAGGGAGGCCTGGAGCCAGCCCCCCCAAGCGCTGGGTGGGAAAAGGGAGGCCTGGAGCCAGCCCCCCCCCCAAGCGCTGGGTGGGAAAAGGGAGGCCTGGAGCCAGCCCCCCCGCCCCAAGTGCTGGGCGGGAAAAGGGAGGCCTGGAGCCAGCCCCCCCAAGTGCTGGGTGGGAAAAGGGAGGCCTGGAGCCAGCCCCCCCAAAGCACTGGGTGGGAAAAGGGAGGCCTGGAGCCAGCCCCCCCAAAGTGCTGGGCGGGAAAAGGGAGGCCTGGAGCCAGCCCCCCCAAGCGCTGGGTGGGAAAAGGGAGGCCTGGAGCCAGCCCCCCCCAAGCGCTGGGTGGGAAAAGGGAGGCCTGGAGCCAGCCCCCCCCCAAGTGCTGGGTGGGAAAAGGGAGGCCTGGAGCCAGCCCCCCCAAGTGCTGGGCGGGAAAAGGGAGGCCTGGAGCCAGCCCCCCCAAGTGCTGGGCGGGAAAAGGGAGGCCTGGAGCCAGCCCCCCCAAGTGCTGGGCGGGAAAAGGGAGGCCTGGAGCCAGCCCCCCCAAGTGCTGGGCGGGAAAAGGGAGGCCTGGAGCCAGCCCCCCCCAAGCGCTGGGTGGAAAAAGGGAGACCTGGAGCCCCCCCCCCCCCCCCCAAGCACTGGGCAGGAAAAGGGAGGCCTAGAGCTCCCCAAATTCCAAGGTCAGGCCACAGAGAGAAAATTTAACACAACCTTCAAAAAGAAAGAGAATTTTGCAGAGAAGAACTGGACAAATCCCGTCAGAAGCTGAGTGTACATTACTGGCAGCTCTGCCTCTTCCCACTGGACATTCTGGAGGGTACTGTGTCCGGCTCTGGGCTCCCCAGTTCAAGAGGGGCAGGGATTTACTGGGGAGTGTCCAACAGAAGCTATGAGGATGCTGAAGGGACTGCAACATCTGTGTGATGAGGAAAGGCTGAGAGACCTAGGGCTGTTCAGCCTGGAGAAGAGAAGGTTGAGAGGGGATCTTGTGAATGTTCACAAGTATCTGAAGGGTGGGGGGCAAGAAAGGGCCAGGCTCCTGTCAGTAGCGACAGGACAAGGGGCAGTGGATACAAACTGGAACCCAGGAAGTTCCACCTCAACATGAGGAAAATATTCCTTGCTGTGAGGGTGTTGGAACCCTGGAGCAGGCTGCCCAGAGAGGTCTCCTCCTCTGCAGGCTCTCAAAACCTGCCTGGATGTGTTCCTGGGTGACCTGCCCTGGGTGATCCTGCTGTGGCCATGGGGTTGGACCGCATGATCTCCAGAGGTCCAGCCCCTACCATCCTGTGATTCTATGACACTGCTGGGGTGCCTGCTCACATCCCCCACAGGGATGGAGCTTTCTCTGCCCCATTCTGCACCCCAGGGAGCCCAGCCTGCAGGCCCAACCTACCTTCTTTCTCAGGCAAGGCCGGGAAGGTTTTCACCTGGAACGGACGGAAAGGTTTTCCCTCCAGTGGAATCTCTTCGCTCTCCTCAGAGCTCACCCTGACATCCACCTGGGATTCTGACACAGAGGAGGTGAACTGATCCATGTCTGCACGCTGCTCCTGCAGCAGCTCATCTGAAAGGAGTCAGAGGAAAGATTACAGCCCCGGCACGAAACCTGGCAGGAGCAGAAAGGGGCAGATGGTTTGAACCTCGCTGAGGCAAGGCTGCAGGAGACGACTGCTCAGGGCTGCCAGGTTATTTCATCTTGCATGCTCTGAAGTCTCATCTGGAGTTCTCAGGAAAGGTGTTGGCTAGAAAATGCAGTCAAACAAGGGCCAAGGGGGTTGATGTGGCACGAGGCTTTGGCAAGATGAGCTTCAACTCCAAACTATAAAGCATCTGCTTATTTTAATGGATTTTTTCATCTCCCTTTGAGGGACAGCTTTGTTGTTCTGAATGGCATTGGCTCTTTCTGAAACAAACAGTGAATGTTCTTAGGAACAAGCTATTCTGACTGGCTGTGCTGCAGAACCCAGAGGGTATCTGCTGGCTGTGGAGGACATCCCCTCAAAGGAGCTGGCAATCTTTTTGGAGCCCAAAACGGTGGCAGAGGTGCTGGCACGCAGAGACAGACACTCACCAATGTCATCCTGGATTTCTTCAGCTACATATGGCACCTTGTAGAGCAGAGACAGGCTTTGATTCATCCTCTCCTCGATCACATGGAGATGTGTCATCACCTGCAAGGGTACCAGAGAATGTTGGAGCAGGCACTGGACTGGTACCAGCACCTCCCTTGTTTAATAGGATAATCAACTACAGGTGGAGCTGCCATGCCAGGCAAGAGAATGGGAGCCAGACCAGTTCTGAGTGATGCCAACACACTGTGCCCCACTGCAGCTGGCCATTTGCACATGGCTGGCTCAGTATTTTGGGAAAGGGGGTGAGAAAAGGACTCAGTTGACTCTTGCTGCAACCAGCTCTCCACTGGAACCACCACAGCTTGTGCTTCCCATATAGCACAGTCATAATTCACTGCCTGCAGCAGCTCCCAGCAAGTGCTAGTAGTCAGGAATGATAATCCATTTAATAAAGCAAAGATCCACACAACAGCAGCAGACAATATTATTTATCAGCTCTGGTTGCAGAACAAAGGTGCCTTTCAGAACAAGGGTGGCATTACATTTGTCTTACACCCACTCCCCACCCACTCACCGGCAAGAGCACTCTCCCTTCACTGGGGAAATAAATTCCAGCTCCTGCAACCTCACATCACTCTTCCCCCAGCATTTCCAAGGCCCCAGAGAAGTCAAGCCTGACCTGAAGAGGGTGCTGCATAATCAGGCATGGTGCAGAGCAAGGGAAACATTGACACGGCCAAACGCCGGGGAAGAGCAAACAGCTAGGGAGCTGAATGGACCTGTTTTACAGTCTGCTGTGTACCTGACCTTTAAGAGCAAGGATGAAAGCAATTTAATTTTACATGTGGCAGCTTGTCAATCAAGAGGATCGATTGAGGAGCTTAAAGTGCATCTGAAAAGTAAAGGGAATGGAAATTGAACTGTACCACCCACATCCCTGGCACGTCGATTTGTTGACACTGCAGCCTTCAGAATGAATTAAGGACTGTTTAGGTTTTAGCTTAAGAACACACTTCACACACTCCCCCGGGCTTTGGCAGTGGCAGAACAAAGGGTCAGGGTGGACTCTGCTTGATATGCTAAACTGTCTCTAAAAATGCCATCACCTATTCTGCACTGCAAGCCAAATATCAGCTTGTAAATACCACAACTGCTACAGCTCTGAGGACCAAGAATCACGGAAGCAGTGGCAGCCAACCTGAGAGAGGAGAGCTGAAGGCATGCTGCTAGCACTCAGGAACAACATGCCAGGGAGCAGGCATCTCCAAGTGTGAGGTTTGCTTCTTGAACATCACTGCAGCACTACTCTACCCTCCACCAGAGGTGATAGCAGCAGAGTCCAGGCCTCGTCTTGCTCTTAACCCACAGCATTTCCACTCCTATCTTACTCTTAAGTCCCTGTCTCACTCTTAACCTATGGTATTTCCATCCCTTCTCACTCTTAACCCATGGCATTTCCATGGGTTATACAGACAAGAAGTAAATCACAGAACCCAGAATCATTAAGGCTGGAAAAGCCCTCTAAGATCATCAAACCCAACCTTCTACCCACACCTCCATGCCCACTACACCTTTTGGTTTTTTTCCCCCAGCAAACTGGGACTGGTAAAACAGAGATGAGCTGGCTAAAGCTGTGACTGGACAGTCAGTTCTCTGCTTCTCTGTGGAAGGACATACCCTCAGGAACTGACTTCTCGAGTGTTACCAGACCATTCTTAAGTTGAATCTGTAACAGACTACCCAGTCCATGTTTTGAAAATGAGTTATGAAAACAAAGAGCAGGACAGAATTCAAAGGATTTCATAGGAGAGGGCTGGAGCACCTCTCCTGTGAGGACAGACTGAAAGAGTTGGGGCTGTTCAGGCTGGAGAAGAGAAGGCTCTCAGGTGACCTTATTGTGGCCTTCCAGTATCTGAAGGGGGCTACAAGAAGGCTGGGGAGGGACTTCTCAGGACATCAGGTAGTGATAGGACTAGGGGAATGAAATGAAGCTGGAGGTGGGGAGATTCAGGGTAGATGTGAGGAGGAAGTTCTTCCCCATGAGAGTGGTGAAGCCCTGGAATGGGTTGTCCAGGGAGGTGGTTGAGGCCCTGTCCCTGGAGGTGTTTAAGCCCAGGCTGGATGATGCTGTGGCCAGCCTGATGTAGTGTGGGGTGTCCCTGCCCATGGCAGGGGAGTTGGAACTAGATGGTCCTTGTGGTCCCTTCCAACCCTGACTGAGTCTATGATTTGTGAAATACCTGCAGCTACTCCAACAGCCTGGTCTGCCATCCACTTGAAGCAGTATATTCACATACACCAACCAGCAGAAAGAAAATTACTTTCTGACTGCTCAGGAGTATAAGATATTGCCAAAGCACAAAATCAACTCATGAAAAAGGACTGCCCACTAAAGCTAACAGTGGTGATCGAGTGCTTGGCAAGGGCTGTGTATTATGCTTTGAGAACAAGGCAAGAACTCTGTAGAGGCACAAAAGAACTTCCACAAACCCAAAACAGGCATCAAGAAGACTCACAGAATCAACCAGGTTGGAAAAGACCTCAGAGATCATCAAGTCCGCCCTATCACCTAACAGCACCTGACAACTAAACCATGGCTCCAAGTGCCACATCCAATCTTTTGTGAATGCCTCCAGGGACAGTGACTCTACCACCTCCCTGGGCAGCCCATTCCATGCCCAATGAAAGGAGCACACAGACATGGGGGCTTGGAAGAAGTGAGGAAGTCTCTTCTAGGACGACCAAGTCCCCAGGGAATAACTTCATGGGGGTTTGAAGAAAGGAAAGACAAAACCGACACCAAACTTGTTCCGAGTCCTTGCTCTGAGACCCTGCAAAGCAGTGTGAGGACTGGATGCTCGGCTTGGAGAGTCCCCAACCAGCCAGGGTTGGCTCACAAAGCCTCCCCTGATCACAGCCCATCCTTGTACCTGAGATTTCATCTGTGCAGCCTTCTCTGGGTCGACTGCCAGGACGTGCTGGTAGTGGCGGATGGTGTGCAGCCGGTCCTTGTTCTCAGCACGGACGTAGCGCCTCAGAGCCTGCAGGATGCGGTGGGGCTGGGGGAGGAGGAGAGAAGAAGACCTCAGAACACTCTGGTCCAAGTAAAAGTCACAGCTGAAACAATACTTTATACCTGAACTTGCTTTGTTGCTGGACAGATAGATCACCTGCGATAGCCTCTCAGAAGTCTCCTTCCTAACTCATAGATTGGGTTGAAGGCACCTTCAAGATCATCTAATTCCAACCCCCGCCACAGGCAGGAATACCTTCCACTAGACCAGGTTGCTCAAGGCCTCATCCAACCTGGTCTTGAACACATCCAGGAGGGGTTGCCCAGGAATGTGTTTGAGGCCCCATCCCTGAAGACACTGAGGATCAGACTTGCTGTGGCCCTGAGCAGCCTGATCTAGCTGGAGGCGTCCCTGCGGACTGCAGGGGGGTTGGACGAGATGACCTTTGAGAGTCCTTCGCAACCCAACGCAACCTGCGAATCTTCACTGCTAATCTGTTCCCAGCTTCTGCCCCAGCAAGTCACAGGCAGCCTTCTCCCCACAGCTTCCACCCTCTCCAGTGCTCCCCTGCTGCGAAGAGCTCACCCGTGGCGGGTCAGCCTGCAGAGCAGCCAGGTAGTTCTCCAGCGCAATGCGACGGCGATCGTTCAGCATGGCCTCCACACGAGCCAGGTGAGTTTCCACCAGCTGCTGCTTCTCACTCGCTGCCTCTTTCTCCAGAGACTTCACCATCGCCTGGAAGTGCTGGGAGACAGGAAGGAAGCCTGTGTGAAATGTGCTGTACGCCTCAGGGTCGCCTGCTGCCTCTCACCTAGCTCCTCAGAACAAATGGAGCCTGGCACACACAGTGCACAGCAGGAGAGAAGGGCACCGAGAAACCCTCATCTTTGTGAGTTCCACAGCGACAATCTGCTTTCCAAACGTCCTTCACAACCTCCTGCAAAGCCCTGAAGAGGGCACATGGTCTGAAGATTATGTTGAGGCTGGCAGATGCAGCTTGTAGTGAATGGATGACAGTATTAACTCCATCCCTCCACTCACATCGAAACAGGATCGATCCCTCCAGCCTCTCACCCGAACTTGCAAACGTTTCCAAAGGGAATGGCATAGACCAGACCATGTTGGAAGAGACCTTCAAGATCATTGTGTCCAACCTATCATCCAACACCACCTAATCAACTAAACCATGGCACCAAGCACCCCATCAAGTCTCCTCCTGAACACCTCCAGTGACAGCGACTCCACCACCTCCCCAGGCAGCCCATTCCAATGGACAATCACTCTCTCTGTGTAAAACTTCCTCCTAACCTTCAGGCTAAACCTCCCCTGGTGCAGCCTGAGACTGTGTCCTCTTGTTCTGGTGCTGCTTGCCTGGGAGAAGAGACCAACCTCTGCCTGTCTACAACCTCCCTTCAGGTAGTTGTAGAGAGCAATAAGGTCACCCCTGAGTCTCCTCCTCTCCAGGCTAAGCAACCCCAGCTCCTTCAGTCTCTCCTCATAGGGCTTGTGTTCCAAGCCCCTCACCAACTTTGTTGCCCTTCTCTGGACACCTTCCAGCAAGTCAACATCCTTCCTAAACTGAGGGGCCCAGAACTGGACACAGGACTCGAGGTGTGGCCTAACCAGTGCAGTGTAGAATCAGTTTGGTTGGAAAATAGTTCCAAGACCATCGAGTCCAACCCTCAACTCAACACCACCATGGGCATTAAACCCTGGTGCCATGTTCATGGGTTTCTTGAACACCTCCAGGGATGTTGACTCCACCACATCCCTGGGCAGCCTGTTCCAAGGCTTGACAACCCTTTCAGGTAAGGAATTGTCCATCATATCTCAGCTAAACCTCCCTTGGGGGCAATGTCAGGCCATTTCCTCTTGTCCTATCACCTGATACTAAGGAGAAGCCAGGAATTAGGCATTGTTGCACTTCAACAGAGATGATGGAAAACTCTTTTGGGCTTAAGAGTGGTTTGTGTTAAAAAAAAGGTGGAGAAAAAACCTTTGCTCCAAAGTGGGCTTCAAACCTGGAGTCTGTCTTAAGCTGTATGTTGGTTTGAGAGGACTTCACTGCCAGTAGAGCCTGTCCCTAACAATCCCACACTGCAAACATCCCTGATTAACTTCCCAGCCTAGCTGACCTCTCCTCTTAAGGCAGGGGCCTGGCATGCTGGCAGGGGCCCAGCCTAATCTGCTGTCTAAGCGGTTTTCACTAAGTCTGCCTGAACAGGAAATGTGTGTCCAGAGAGCCAGGGCCAAGCTGGGCTGGGAGGCACTGGGTAGTGCACAACAGGCCAAAGGGCTGAAGTTACAACTTGGCTCTGCTGTGGCTACGCTTGTGCAATGAGATAGTTTCCTCCTGCTGGGGTGAGGAGAGGACCTGGCACAGGATCAGGTCATCTGCAGCTTGAAGAACAAAGCACCCAATTGAAGCAAATCTTCTGGAGCAGGCAGCTGCTGACAGAACAGGAAAGCTGCTCTGCCATCTCAGTCATCTTCTGGCTTTGAGTATTAGCATCTCTCATTTAGTGCCTCCAGAAGATGAAGGCCAAGCACCAGCAACTTTCCTCTTTCAACTCTTACCTGAATGAGAGTCTGCCTTTCTGCCTTGGGGAGATTTACAGCTTGGTGTTCTGCTTCCTCCCATTCCTTTTTCACCTGGGCAAGGAAAGGACAGGATACATCAACAAGGCACAAACTTATGTCTGATCTTTGAGAGCTAATTCCCCTTCCCAGGCAGATCTTTGTACAGCCTGGCTAGGTTTTGAAGTACAGCTGTGGGGTTTAAATCTAGCACTTAATCCTTCTGAGCAGCTAGCCAGGAAAGTCTATTAGGCATTGTCCCCAGTGATTTCCCTCTCCCAGCACTCTGAAGATAGGCAAACCTAACTGTCATGGTCTGGTCACACTGCAAGGAACATGCTGAAGGCTGGAGAGTGGAAAGGAATCACAAAATGGCTTAGCTTAGAAGGGATTTCAGAGATCATCTATTCCAGCATCCCTGCTGTGGCCAGGGACACCTCTCAACTAGCCCACGTTGCTCAAGGCCTCACCCAGCCTGGCCTTGAGCACTTCCAGGAGGAGGCATCCAGAACCTCCCTGGGCAACCTGTTCCACAGTCTCACCACCACTCTCCTACTGAAGAATTTCATTCTAAGATCCAGACTAACCCTGCCCTCCTCCCTCAGCTTCAAACCACTCCCTCTTGTCCTGTCTCTAGATACCCTCAGGACAAGTCCCTCTGCAGCCTTCCTGTAGGATCCCTTCAGGCACTGGAAGGCAGCTCTAGGGTCCCCCCCCAGAGTCTACTCTTCTCCAGGCCGAACACCCCCAGCTCCCTCAGCCTGTCTTCACAGCAGAGGTGCTCCAGCCCTTTGGTGCCAGTTCAGCACCAGTCTGTAGAGGAGAGCAGGTGGTAGCCTGCAGCACAGGGCAGGGGACTCCAGCCAGATGCTCACCCGGTCCATGCGGTTGTGGTGCCTGACCTCCAGCTGCTCCTTGGCCTTCTGGAAGCGGGCATGCTCGTTGTCATCAGCTGGGGTTTCAAAGTAGACATCCACATCATCAGTTGGCACTGCAAGGAGAGGCTGAGGGTAAGCAAGGGTGGGAAAGCTGCCATCCTGGATTGCAAAGGACAGGAAGGGAGAGGAATCTCCACCCCTGCACGATTAACAACCAGGCAGCCTGAGGTTACCGAACCACCACCACCACCTACCAGGAGTCCATTTGGGGATCTTTAAGCTGCCAACTGACTGCACAACATCAGTCAGTGACATCATCCCCAAGCCACAGCAATGCACTGCAGCAACCAGCACCTGCTGGGGCCCCTCACTAGTTCTCAGAGGAGCATTCTCCAGCTCCAGCAACAGAGCTGCTTGGGATTGCAGGGGTGGGGAAGAAAAAGAAACCATCTTTGTTTTCTCTTCGCTTTCACTTTGGCTTGGGGTGGCTTAATGACATCCTGTGCATGAGCTGTTTGCTGACAAGCCAGCTCCAGACATCATTAATGTGATTAGGAAGCTTGACAAGAACTCTGCACAGAGCACTACCCAACGTTTTACGCCTCAAACCTACCTTCCCTACCAGATGCACCATGCAGGACTAACAGGCAGTGATATTAGACAAGACAGCAACAGAAGGAGGCTCAGTGTGACAAACTGACCTGCCCAGTAAACTGTAGGGTTTGTATCTCCACGACATTCAAATCCAACCAGGGGAGAAAGAACATTTCAGAGCTGACAACTCCGAGCATGGCCAAAATGCACGTCAGGGGCTCTGCACTTCAGAGCAGTTCAGGGAATTCTGAACCAATTGTTTTTTGTTTTGCTGCTGTTTTAGGAACTACACAGCCACACCTTGAGTCCTGTGTCCAGTTCTGGGCCCCTCAGTTTAAGAAGGACATTGAGACACTTGTATGTGTCCAGAGAAGGGCCACAAGGCTGGGGAGAGGTCTTGAGCCCTATGAGGAGAGGTTGAGGAAGCTGGGATTGTTTAGCCTGGAGAAGAGAAGGCTCAGGGGAGACCTTATTGCTGTCTACAACTCCCTGAAGGGTGGTTGTAGCCAGAAAGGGGTTGGCCTCTTCTCTCAAGCAACCAGCACCAGAACAAGAGGACACAGTCTCAAGCTGCAGCAGGGGAAGTTTAGGCTGGAGGTGAGGAGAAAGTTCTTCCCAGAGGGAGTTGTTAGCCATTGGGATGTGCTGCCCAGGGAGGTGGTGGAGTCCCCGTCCCTGGAGGTGTTCAAGAAGGGATTGGACGTGGCACTTGGTGCCATGGTTTAGTCATGAGGTCTGTGGTGAGAGGTTGGACTTGATGATCTTTGAGGTCTCTTCCAGCCTTGGTGATTCTGTAATCCCAGAGCCCTTGCTGTGAAGGGCTATGGCAAACGTGATGCTCTCCGTTGTTGCCCTTCAGCAGGAGGAGGGCAGAAAGGGAAGTGGAAAGCAACCTTTCCTGAATCCTGAGGTCAGATTTGGGCCCATCACTCCAATAATGTCACTGAGGTCCTGGAACATGTCTCCAGCGAAGGGCAACAAAGCTAGTGAAGGGTCTGGAGAACAGGGCTGGTGAAGAGCAGCTGAGGGAACTGGGGTTGTTTAGCTTGGAGAAGAGGAGGCTGAGGGGAGACCTCATTGCTCTCTCTGAAAGGAGGCTGCAGTGAGGTGGGGGCTGGTCTCTTCTCCCTAGTATCAGGTGAGAGGAGAGGAAATAGCCTGAAATTGTGCCAGGGGAGGTGTGGGTTGGAGATTAGCAACAATTTCTTTGCTGCAAGAGTGGTCAGGGACTGCAACAGGCTACCCAGGGAGGTGGTGGAGTCCCCATCCTGGGAGGAATTCAAGAAACCTGTTGCCGTGGCACTCTGGGACATGGTGGTGTTGGGTTGCTGGTTGGACTCCATGATCTTAGAGGTCTCTTCCAACCACAACAATTCTGTAATTCTATCCATTTTGGTGGGGGAAAAGCCTCCAACAAGTCACTGAAAGTACTTACATGCTGCAGAAGACCACCTGCCTTGTGGTTTAGTATGCATTTGAATGATTGATTCATAGAGTGGTTTGGGTTGGAAGGGACCTTCAAGATCATCCAGTTCCAAGCCCCCTGCCATGGGCAGGGACACCTCCCACTAGCCCAGGGTGCTCAAAGCCTCATCCAATCCAGCCTTGAACCCTTCCAGGGAGGAAGCATCCAGACCCTCCCTGGGCAACCTTTATGCAAACTAGGGAAGGAGAGAAGAGGAGGAAAGAGTTGTTGTGCTCAAGGGACAATGCCACATCAGTACTGTACCCTGGGACTTCTCATGGCATTTCTGACCCAGGCTTGAGCACAAAGAATTCTCTTTCCAGTCCCAAATCCCTCTCTAACAGGCCAAACTTTTGTCCAAAAGGCTCCTGACATCCACATCTTTTATTCCACCACTTCGGTTAGATCAGCCCAATCTAAAGCACTCGCACGAAGCCCATTTTGTAAACAGGATTATGGCTCTATAGTCTGACTGCCAAGCCCCAGATAACACAAAAAAAGCCTTTCAGAAAGGCTTTAATGGTAGCTGAAGTGGAAGTGCTGGAGTTCAACAATAAGATTAATAAGGAGGTTAAAATGTTGTTGGGGTTGGGTTTTTTTTTTGGGGGGGGGGTAGTTTCATCATCTGCCATAAAAGCCAGTTGAAAAACGGTGCCAAGAAAATACCTCAAGCTCTCAAAAATGCAGGGTTTGAGTCACTGCCCATCTTTCAAACTGAGCTGAAAAGGGGAAATCACACGATTATAGATGCAACCCCCCCCTGCCATGGGCAGGGACATCCAGGGTGGCACCCAGGTGGGTGTGAACTCTCCCCAGAAAAGGAGACTCCACCACCTCTCTGGGTAGGCCCAAGAGCCACATTTTGTAACAAAAAGCTTAAACAGCAACACAGCATCCAAGCGTGACCAAGGGGCAATGGATCTGAAGGGTGTGGGTTCAGCACAGTCACAGAATGGTTTGGCTTCTAAGAAACCTTAAAGACCATCTAACTCCAACCCCCCCATGCCACAGGCAGGGACACCTCCAGGCTGCTCGAGGCCCTGTCCAACCTGGCTTTCAACACTTCTGGGCTTGAAATCTGGGTTCTAGACCATTTCTCTGTTAGTTTTCCAAAGCACAGTATCAAGAAAATGCCTCCTACTTTTCACCAAAGTGGACCAGAGGTCCAAGTGGTCAAACATATGCATGGTAACACAAGTGGGAAGCCAGTGCTTCCTTCCTCCTGTCTGGGGTAAAAAAAAAACAGTTAGGCAAAGTATGAGTTTTCACAAGAGGTTAGAAACAGCCCCCGGTCCCTGCTGGAGGTCTCTGAAGAGGACAACTAAGCCCTTAGCAAGAGCTGCAAGCCAATGGTGAGCACAGACAGTGAATGCCAAGAGCCACTTTCCCAAGGAAAGTTCAGCCTGGAGACCTGGAGAAGCGGAGACAAGAGGAGACTGCTGCGAGAGGACAGACAGAACTGCTGCGGACACCGGAACCAAGAGGAGGAGCTACAGACAGATCCTCTCTTGACCTAGGCAAGGAGGAGGAGACACCAAACGCCAGACAGACAGAGGCTAGCTCAACGAGGGCCAAGTGGGAGGCAGGACTTACTCATCTTTTTACACACAGCCATACAATACTCCTCTGACTCAAAATTGTTCCTGTTGCCTCCGCAGCCTCCATATATAAAGCGAATGCACTTTCTCTTGTTAGCATCGAAGTACCAACGAGGCATCACAGCCCGGCAGGGCCCTGTCATCGCCTCCTGGGAGCAGACAGCTGTGTGGAGACGGTTAGAACATCAGCTAGTGAGGAGCACAGGCCTCACCCAGCGACTTACACAACCTGCTGGTGGCACCAGTTCACCCCTTCCTCCAGGGCACACCAGCACTGGCCTTTCGGCACCGCTGCTTCCCCCACCAGATGGCTTCTGTCGCTGCTGGGGTGGGGGGAGGTGTTTAACATTGCTGAAACCTTCATCACAAGGCTTGCTGGGGCTCTGTTCAGAGAGGTGCCTGCCCAAGCAGCTGTCTCAACGTGGAGCTCTCATCTGTAAGAGTGGTTTCTCCTCAGCTAAAAGCTGCAGGAGCAAGGATCTGTTTTGCTGATCCCACAGCGTTACGCACCGGGTGTCCCAGTGGCTGTGCCTCCAGTGTATAAAACCAACATGATGGAAAGGAAAACCATTAGGGCTGCTTCAAGCAGTCTAAGATGTGCTGTTCCACTGCACTCTGTCTGGAGAGACAGCTCACATCCTAAAGGTGAGGCAGAAGAGCAAGTGAAAAGGCAGGCTAAGCAGAAAGAAACACAATGGCCACAGCAATCTCAGCTGCAGGGCTTTTAAGGTGTGAAACACCTTAGGCACTAAAAATCGATGCTCAGGTAGCCAGGGCACGTGGACTGCTTCACAATAAGCAGGCAATGTAAGCAGCTGGGTTATTTTGAGGCAAGAGAACAGATAGTCTGTAAGTTAGCAACTCTTTGAGCTACTCTGGGGCAAACCAGACCCTGCACACCTCCAAAAGAGACATCCCCATCAGCTTGCTCCAACTCTGTTTCACCCTGCAGATCCCTACCAGTCCTCTACACACACGAGCTCAGCCCTGTTTCAGCAAGTAAAATTATCTGCAGCATGCTGGCATTTTCCCAAAAAGATGCAAGAACTGCTGGCAATGATTCAGTGAGCTGTAGCTAATTGAATTTCATTCCCTCTCCCCTCCTCCTTCCTCTGCAGACACTTCCACACGCAAAGTACAGGACCTCAGAGAATGCTGAGGCACCACACAAGCAGCAGATGCCCTCTGCAGTGGCACCTACCACTTAAAAGCTACCACAAGTGTAGCATTTATTACTACTGCACTAAGGATTTATTACTCATGGAATAAAAGTGGGCCAGTTGTATTGGCTGGCTAGCTCTCACAACAGAGAAGGGTTTATGCAGAGGTTAAGGCAGGACTAAGTGTCTTCCTCACCCTGAAATGGCACCTTTGTGCCACCTCTGCAGAGTAAGGCCCACCACTTTCAGCTTCCTTTCCATAAACTGCTCTGAAACATCAAACCCAAGGCAAATCATCCCAAACTAGGACTGTAAACTCCCAGCACACCCCAAATGCCTCTAAGGTTTTCCAGAATCAGCCCATGCAGATATGGTTTTTGGCCTCAAGGCTGCACCTTCATGGTGGTACCTTTATGGAGGTGCTCCTTCAAGGTGCCAGCACTGGGTCTGGTGCCAGCAGAGCTGCTGTTCATCTGCAAACAGATGGCAAATGCTCTAGAGAGTTCAACACTTGAAACATAAGCACCATCAGCTTGCCTCTGTTTGCTAACTCAGCTGGCAAATAAAACTTCCAAGTGGCATTTATGGACTCGATCAAACACACACACACACCCCCAGCACCAAGTGCCAGCCACCAGGAACACTCTGAAGGAAGCAAGAGGCTAGAAATTGGCTTACATTTCATATCACTGCTGACTTCCTTCTCAGAAACAGCCTTGTCATTGCTAGGCTCTGTGGGGGTCTCTTCATTGTAATCATCCACTTTGTAGCTGTCATAATAGTCTTCCACCACGTCCTCCTCCTCCTCTTCACCCTCATCTTCCTCATCTTCATCCTCCTCCACAGCTGTTCCTGTGAAGTCTTCTACACCTGCCTCTGTGGGGAACTCACTGAAAGGATAGAGTTGAGTTGGGGAGGGGTATGCTGAGGCTAAGCACTTTGCAGCCAACCTTTCCTGTACCTGCATAATGCTTCTCTTCTGCTGCTGCTCTAGAAACATGAAAGGTGGGGAAAATAAACACAGCAACTAATCATCAACCCACCAACAAGACTGCCCTCATGGCAAACACAAACACACCTGCTGCTGCAGGCAGAGCTTAGTGGGGGTTCTCTGTCTTGTTTTCATCAGCTGCTTAGTAAAAATCGGCCATATCTGGGGGAGGTACCTATTGTAGCAACCAGACAGCCCTCATGGACTGCTAAGGGTGAAAAGAAGGGGCTGTTTAGCTCCTCCAGTAACAGGAGCACTGCAAAGTCATTTGTCCCTCTGCAAGGCTTTTTTCGGGCTGAGGATATTCCTTGGGGAGACTCAAAAGCACAGAAATTCTCCTCTCAGTGCTCACCACCAGGGAGCTGCTGTGTGAAATAGTCACATACAGAGCTGCTGACACCTATGCCAGTGTCCTACCTTTTATAAAGGTCATAGTCTTCATCCTCATCTTCATCCTCTTCCTCTTTGGACAGAGCCTGATCCACCACCTTTGTCTGAGGACAGCACACATATTCTGTCCCGTGGAACTGGTCTACTCCACAGGGCAGGAGCATGCCATAGCTGTGCAGGATCATCCCTTCTGTCAGGCAGGCCTGGAAGAGGAGCCCAGGGGTAGCAGGTTAACATCCTGCTCTTGCTTTGGATAGAGCTGAATTTTGTTTATCTTAGATCCCCAAAATCCCAGGAGGATGGCAGGAGGAACATGTCTGGAGACCACCAGCAGGGTCACCCAGGATCACACCCAGGTGGGGCCTGAAATCTCTCAAGAGAAGGAGACTGCACAAGCATTCTGGGTAGACCAATGGTCAAAAATGTGATAGCAAAAAGCCAACAGCAGCACAGCACCTAAGTCTGAACAAAGGGAAATGGATCTGAGAGGTGTAGCTTCAACACATGCCTAGATTCATAGAATGGTTTGGGTTGGAAAGGACCTTCCAGATCATCCAGTTCCAGTCCCCCTGCCAGGGCACACTTTCCACCAGTCCAGGTTGCTCAAGGCCTCATCCAACCTGGCTTTGAACTCCTCCAGAGAGGGGGCATCCACAACCTCCCTGGGGCAACCTGTTCACCAGTGTCTCACCACCCTCACTGTACAGAATTTATTCCTAATCTTCAGTCTGCCTCTCCCTTCTTCCAGCTTCAATCCATCCCTTCCCATCCTAGCACTACAAGCCCTTGCCAAAAGTCCCTCCTCAGCTTTCTTGTAGCCCCTTCAGGTACTGGAAGGCTGCTCTAAGACCTCTCCCTTTTCTCCAGGCTGAACAACCCCAGATTCAGAGCCACGCAGTGCTTCCTGGTATGCACATCTCCAACACCCCTAGCCCCTAACAACTGCTGGTTTGTCAGCCAGGCTATGGTCAGGATGAATACCCAGACATTTTGTACCAGCTCAAGGGAGAGAGCACTTGAAAGAGGCAGAACTGTTTGCTTTTCTGGGCTGGCCATTCCATGAAACTTTATCTATTAAACTTTACACTGGAGTGAGTAAGTCAGCAAATGGCCTTTGTGTTAAGCTTATTCTCACATGCTGCAGATGAAAGCCAATCAGATCACTCAAGCAATGGCCAAATGCAAACTGTGATTAGACTTTATGTCTACACACTTCTCTTCAGCTAAGGAAATACATGGCTTTAGGGTGCCCCAGAAAAGGATGAAGTAAGAAAGACTTTATTATGTGTATCAGAACCCTTGAGTGCTTTGCTTTGTTCCAACACGGATGTAAAACGAGCCAGAGGCTCCTGGGGAAGGCTTCCAACCAGGTTGAAAGCAAGTGAATTTTAGATTTGATAGCCACAAAGAGGTTTCTCCTCAATTAAAAGGTGATTCACAGAATTGCATCAGATTCAAGGGACCCTCAAAGGCCACCTTGTCCAACCCCCCTGCAGGCAGCAGGGACACCCCCAATAGGACCAGGGTGCCCAGGGCCACAGCAATTCTGATCTTGAATGGGATCAGGGATGGGACCTCAACCACATCCCTGTGCAACCTGTTCCAGGATTTCACCACTCTCATTGTGAAGAGCTTCCTCCTGATGTGCAACCTAAATCTCCCCTTCTCCAGCTTCAAACCATTGCCCCTTGTGCTATCACTCCAAGCCCTTCCAAACAGTCCTTCCCCAGCCTTCCTGTAGGTCCCCTTGGGATACTGAAATGCAGCTCTAAGGTCTCCCTGGAGCCTTCTCTTCTCCAGGCTGAACACCTCCAGTTGTCTCAGCCTGTCCCCATAGGAGAGGTGCTCCAGCCCTCTGAGGACAGACTGAAGGAGTTGGGGCTGTTCAGGCTGGAGAAGAGAAGGCTCCCAGGTGACCTCATTGTGGCCTTCCAGTATCTGAAGGGGGCTACAGGAAGGCTGGGGAGGGACTGCTCAGGATCTCAGGTAGTGATAGGACTAGGGGGAATGGAATGAAGCTGGAGGTGGGGAGATTGAGGCTGGACGTGAGGAAGAAGTTCTTCCCCATGAGAGTGGTGAAGCCCTGGAATGGGTTATCCAGGGAGGTGGTTGAGGCCCCATCCCTGGAGGTGTTTAAGCCCAGGCTGGACGAGGCTGTGGCCAGCCTGATCTAGTGTGGGGTGTCCCTGCCCATGGCAGGGGGTTGGAACTAGCTGATCCTTGTGGTCCCTTCCAACCCTGACTGATTCTACGATTCTATGATCATCTTTGTGGCCCTAGCATTCCTCTAGCACTGCTTGCTGTAGTTTTGGCTGCTGGGATGTTAAAGAAACAGGGAGTTCAGGCAGTGCACCTTTAACCTTTGCCAGCACCATCACAACTAACCACACTGCTGCTGCCCCTACAACATGGCAAACATGGACATTTCCTCACCCTCTTCTTTTCCTTACCTCCAGTTCAAATGATGTGTGTGCAGAGAATCTGCAATATTTTTGCTAGTCAGATTAACAAACAAAACCAAACACATAAACCACCCAACCCCACAAAAACCAAACTGACCCAACACAAAAAAACCTCTCAGAGGCTAGATTTATTCTGAGAAGATAATCCATCTCTTATGTAAAACCTCCACTAATCAGGCACAGTGAAACTCAGGCTGCCCCCAGGCAAGCACTCCCAACCAAATCCCCAGCAGCAGCAGGTAGATGAAAGCAAAACAGGCAAGAAAAGAAAGAGGAAGCATCACAGAATGTTAGGGGCTGGAAGAGACCTCAAAAGATCATCCAGTCCAACCCCCCCAGCCAGAGCAGGGTCACCTAAAGTAGAGGACACAGGATCCTAAGCATCCTAAGGCCACTGGAGCTCTCTACCTATGGCATCCTGGCTTGCATCAGGAACAGTGTGGCCAGCAGGAGCAGGGAAGTCATTCTCCCCCTGTACACTGCACTGGTTAGGCCACCCCTTGAGTTCTGTGTCCAGTTCTGGGCCCCTCAGGTTAGGAAAGATGTTGAGTTGCTGGAAGGTGTCCAGAGAAGGGCAACAAAGCTGGGGAGGGATCTGGAGCACAGCCCTGTGAGGAGAGGCTGAGGGAGCTGGGGTTGCTTAGGCTGGAGAAGAGGAGGCTCAGGGGAGACCTTCTTGCTCTCTCCAATTCCCTGAAGGGAGGTTGTAGCCAGGTGGGGGTTGGTCTCTTCTCCCAGGCAACCAACACCAGAACAAGAGGACACAGTCTCAAGCTGTGCCAGGGAAGGTTCAGGCTGGATGTTAGGAAGAAATTTTTCATAGAGAGAGTGATTGGCCATTGGAATGTGCTGCCCAGGGAGGTGGAGGAGTCACCATCACTGGAGGTGTTTCAGAGGAGACTGGATGGGGTGCTTGGTGCCATGGTTTAGCTGATTAGATGGTGTTGGGTGATAGGTTGGACTTAATCTCAAAGGTCTCTTCCAACCTGATCTATTCTACTCTACCCTGGAAAGAAGGGTCTGAAAGCCCTGGTTTCAGTTCCTCTGCTGTCATCTTGGGCAAGCTCTTCAGGACATGTTTTCAGTCAGGCAGTTCCTTCTGAGTGCAGTTATTTAGAAGGGACTTAGCTGAAAAATAAAATCCCTGAACAGAATTTTCTCTGTTCTAGCTCAAACCAGGACAGGAGTGAAAGAAAATACTACTACTTCTTATTACTCTGCCCCAACCCACAGGCTGCAACATGGGAAGGACAGACCTCAGAAATAAACCCTGTTCTGCCTCCAATACCACAAGCATCCAAGTGGAACAAGAATCCCAGAATGCCAGGTTGGAAGGGACCCCAAGGATCATCTGCTCCAACCTCTCTAGGTGATAGTGGAGTTGAAATGAGTTGGCCCAGCACCCTGGCAAGCTGAGTCTTAAAACTGTCCAGTGTAGGACTCCACTGCTTCCCTTGGGAGATGATTCCCATGTCTGACTGTTCTCATGGGGAAAAAAATCGTCTTCTGTAGTCCAATGGGAATCTCCCCAGCATGAGGCTCAACAAGACCAAGTGCAGGGTCCTGCATCTGGGTGGAGGCAATCCCAGGCACAAATCCAGGCTGGGCAGTGACTGGCTGGAGTGCAGCCCTGAGGAGAGAGACTTGGGGGTGCTGGGGGACGAGAAGCTCAACAGGAGCTCTCAATGAGCACTTGCTGCCCGGAAAGCCAATCAGAGCCTGGGCTGCAGCAGGAGAAGTGCGGCCAGCAGGGCAAGGGGGGGATTCTCCTCCTCTACTCAGCTCTGGTGAGACCCCACCTGGAGTACTGCCTCCAGTTCTGGAGCCCCTGTGACAAGAGGGATCTGGAGGTGCTGGAAGGTGTCCAGAGAAGGGCCACGAGGATGAGCAGAGGGCTGGAGCACCTCTCCTGTGAGGACAGACTGAAGGAGTTGGGGCTGTTTAGTCTGGAGAAGAGAAGGCTCCCAGGTGACCTCATTGTGGCCTTCCAGTATCTGAAGGGGGCTACAAGAAGGCTGGGGAGGGACTTCTCAGGATCTCAGGGAGTGATAGGACTAGGGGGAATGGACTGAAGCTGGAGGTGGGGAGATTCAGGCTGGACATGAGGAGGAAGTTCTTCCCCATGAGAGTGGCGAAGCCCTGGAATGGGTTGTCCAGGGAGGTGGTTGAGGCCCTGTCCCTGGAGGTGTTTAAGCCCAGGCTGGATGAGGCTGTGGCCAGCCTGATCTAGTGTGGGGTGTCCCTGCCCATGGCAGGAGGGTTGGAACTAGATGATCCTTGTGGTGCCTTCAAACCCTGACTGATACTATGATATTGTCCCCATCACTCCTTGTCTTTTCCATGGGACTCCTTGTGAGAAGGGAGTCTCCATCCTCCTGGTAGCCACCCTTAATGTATTGGTCCATGGTAATAAGGATAAATCTTGCAGGTCTGTTACCTCTTTGGCCACGGTGTGCCAGTGCTGGTGGCTTTCACACACGTCCATCCTCTCCTTGTGGAAGAACCGGCACTTCTCGGGAACCAGGAGCACGTCGCTACGAACTCACCCACTGAAAAACAAGCAGCATCCATGGGTCACACAGGTGGCCAGCACCCAGCAGAAAGCAGAGCCAGCAGCAGATCCCCCCAGAGGTCACTCTGTGCTTCAAAGGTTTGCTGTGCTTTACAGGTTTGCCATCCAGAGGCACCTGGATGGGCCGGAGAGGTGGGGTGAGGAGAATCTCATGAGGTTCAGTATGGGTAAGTGCAAGGTCCTGCACTTGGGTCAGGGCAACCCTCAGTATCAATGCAGGCTGGGGGATGATGAGATTTGAGAGTAGCCCTGCAGAAGAGGACTTGGGGGTGCTGGTATCCAGCTCAGGAGCCCCCAGCACGAGAAGCACATGGACCTGATGGAGGAGGTCCAGAGAAGGCCACAAAGATGATCAGAGGGCTGGAGCAGCCCTGCTACTGAAAGAATTGGGGCTGTTCACCCTGGAGAACAGAAGTCTCCAGGGGGACCTTAAAGCAGCCTTCTAGTACCTGAAGGGGACTACAGGAGAGCTGGGGAGGGACGTTTGACAAGGGCTTGGAATGACAGGAGGAGGGGCAATGGTTTGAAACCGGAGCAGGGGAGGTTGGACATCAGAAGGAAGTTCTGCACAACAAGAGTGGGGAAATACTGGAACAGGTTGCACAGGGATGTGGTTGAGGCCACATCCCTGGAGACATTCAAGATCAGACCTTAATATGGCCCTGGGCAGCCTGATCTAGTTGAGGAGGGTTACAGAATCACAGAAGCAACCAGGCTGGAAGAGACAAGATAACCTCTGAAGGTCCCTTCCAACCCAATGCAACCTGTGAATCTCAACAAGGACAAGGCAGAGCAGCAGCTCTCTCTCTCTCTGCAACCTGACAGAAAAACAGAGTTTCCAAGGTAAAGCCAGGAGCAGAGGCTGGTCACTGAAGCATTGTGAGAGCCCTAAGGCAAAGCTGACAGTGCAGCTGTTGATGGAGCAGACAGGATTGACTGATGAGATTTCACACAATCCTTTCAGGTTCCATCTGCATATGGAAGTTTTCAAACCACTTAATCACCACTCTCTAAACAAGCTGCATCATACCAGAGCTGGTTCCAGCTGTTTTGCTTCTCTAAGAGCCTGGACATTTTTATGTGCCATGAGTGTTATCTGTGTCTGCAGTAGCTGGGTATCCAAGCAAGTCTGCTTTGGTTTGGTTTTGTTTTCCTTCCAGCTGGTTTAATTCAGGATCAACTGCAGCACATTCCCTGACTCAGGACAGTCTTACCCAAACCAGAAAGGGCTGGGAAATTAAAACCTGTTCAGGCCAAAAGCACAGAGTACAACCTAGTCAGCAAATGCACTGCATTCCAGCCCTCAGAGAAGCACAGCCTCACCAACAGGATGAAGCTCTGGCACAACCTTAAACCCAGACTTTTGCTTTTGAGGAAGAGGGGAGGAGGAGAAGAGAGAGAGAGAGAGACAAAATCAGTCTGGTCTACAGACTCTCAGTCTTCACAGATTCATAGAATGGTTTGGGTTCAAAGGGATCCTGAAGATCAAGCTTGAAGTTCCAACCCCCTGCTATGGGCAGAGACACCTCCTACCAGCCCAGACTGCTCAAGGCCTCATCCAACCTGGCATTGAACACCTCCAGGGAGGAGGCATCCACAACCTCCCTGAGCAACCTGTTCCAGGATCTCACCACCCTCACTGCAAAGGGGTTGGAACTAGATGATCTTGAAGGTCCCTTCCAACCCAAACCATGCTATCAATCTATGAACAAAGGCTTCTGATCAGAAAGCTACAACTGACCAAGCTTTAAAACTGAGAAGATGGTTTTGGGGAACAAAGGTAGGAGACTCAAGCTGATCCAATAATCAGTAACACAATCCAGCCATTAAACAGCTCCTTTGAAAAGCACTGGCCCCTAGCACCCTCATATAAGGCACATGGAAAGTTCTCTGCACTCACCTGGGAACCAGAAACCCTTTACAGGCTCCACATTAAGGACCACCTTCCCTGTTCATGGCCACCATCAGAAGGGCAAAATCCTCTCCCCTTGCAGCTCAGAGCAGTGCCACCTAACAGTCTCACCAGAGCTGTCAGCACCTCAGCAGGTTCAGCCCTGCTCCCACCATCCTATTGTGACCTTGTTTTTACAGCTGATTGAGAGTGCTAATGGGGTCCCCTCTCCTCCACTCCTCACCTTGGAAATACAAAAGAGCTTTCAGAGGTGGGGGAGGGGGAGAGGGGAGAAGGCAGGAGGAGGTTGAACATGGTAGGAGACAGCAAGATGCTGCCTCAAGATAGTCTGTGCATTAGTGTAGCAAGGAAGACACAAGAACAAAACCCCAGTTTGAGCACCACCCAGAAGTCACAGACAGCCCAGAGAAACCTCATCCATTCACAGCAAACCATTTGTGGACTGCTAAAAGAGAAGAGGAAGGTGTTTTATAGACTGACTTGCAGCTCAGATCTGCAAACCAAAGCTGCCTTGCAGGCTGGGCTGAACGAGTCAAGAACACTGTGAAAGGCACTAATTAAATATTTTACCAGTTTAATGCTTATCAAACTCCAGGGCAGTGGCACTAAAATCAGCTTATTCTTCAGCTGGGGGAGGATTATTGCTACAAGAGATGACGCCTCATACATCCAGGGATCTTGCTTTCATCCTCCTTTCCATTAGGAGTTCTCAGCACAATCACCTGGGTCTGGTTGCTTCTCAAACCTGAATTTCCACATCTAGAAAGAGATGGATCTCTTTCCCAGGACGTGCTCACACCAGCTTTGTCAAGTGCTTTATGACTGTTCAGTGCAGGGTGCTAAGCACAGGAGGGGAGTATCCTCAGTATCCACACAGCCCTGCACATCTGCTGCCTTCTCCCTCAAACCACATGCTGACCTGAGGCATAGAGTCATAGAATGGTTTGGGTTGGAAAGGACCTTCAAGATATCCAGTTCCAACACCCTACCATGGGCAGGGACACCTCCCTCCAGCCCAGGTTGTTCAAGGCCTCATCCAACCTGGCCTTCAATACCCCCAGGGAGGGGACATCCACAACCTCCCAGGGCAACCTGTGCCAGTGTTTCCCCACCCTCACTGGAAAGAATTTCTTCCTAATCTGCAGCCTAAATTCCCCCTCCTCAAGCTTCAATCCATTGCCCCTCAACCTATCACTACAAGTCCTTGCAAAAGGTCCTTCCCCAGATTTCTTGTAGCCTCCTTCAGGTAGTGGATACAAATGATGGAAAATGGTTCCCCTTGGACGCTTCCTGCATCTCAGCTTCCAAGACTGCAGCAGCTTTCTTACAAAGCAAGTCTTTCTCAGTGAAAAGAGACTCAGGCAGCTGAGACTAAGCTTCCCACTAAGCACACACACAGTGCAGCACAGTGCCTGGCACAACTGACAGGTCAAAAGGCCCAAGGTAAACAAGCTAAACACGCTGCCTGATTCAAGTGGGTGGATGGATTCTGGAAAGCACCATGAAATCCATCATGGTTTATCTCAGACTCTTTCCCCAGTTCAAAGTGAGGACAAGGGATACAGCTGCAAGGAGCAGGGCCTCTTTAACACAGCAAAGCTTAAATATAGTCAGTGAAAGAGAATAGAGATCTCTTGCCAAGACCGGAGCAGGAAGCCTGAGCACACTGAGCAGTTAAGTCTCCAAGGCAACAAAATATTAAAGCTCCACAAAAATAGGATCAGAGCATTAAACCCCAATTTCTTTGTGCTGCTCAGATACAATAGCCTTCAAGTTTTTATGGCAGTTGCAGAGAGAATGGGGATTTCTTTTCCATGCCAGGCACCATTATTCCACCACAGCTGGTATCGAGCTGTCGATCTGCTCGAGAAAAGCAGAGTTCCATCTTGTGGAAGTAAAAATGTACTGGAAATGGCAACCTGATTAAGAGAGAAGCCTTGTAAACTGAGCTAAGAGGCAACTCTTGGCTCCTCCCACAAGAATGCCCAAGCACAACCCACCACAGACTCACCCAGGCACTTGTAGGGCACCACAATGTGAGGGTGGTCCTTGCACTGCTTCTTGCCCCTCTTGCACCAGCTGTCGATGCTGACGGGTTGATTGGCTTCCACGACGTTTGTGATCTGAAGGTCTGGATACATCTGTTGAACAAGACACATAGATAGGTTTCTTTCCAAAGTGGCTCCAAAGCAGAAGCAGCAAGGCCAGCTCTCCACACAACAACCAAGTTCCAGTTTGCACATGGACACAGAGTCCTAGAATGGTTTAGGTTGGAAGGGACCTTAAAGATCCTCCAGTTCCAGCCCCCTGGACATGGGCAGGGCCACCTCCCTCAAGCCCAGGTTGCTCAAGGCACCATCCAACCTGGCCTTCAACACCTGCAGGGAGGGGACATCCACAACCTGGGCAACCTGTGCCAGTGTCTCCCCACCCTCTCTGGAAAGAATGTCTTCCTAATCTCCAGGCTAAATCTGCCCTCCTCAAGCTTCAATCCATTCCCTTTCATCCTATCACTACAAGGCCTTGCAAAAGTCCCTTCTCACCTTTCCTGCAGCCTCTTTTGAGTCCTGGAAGGACCACAATCTCTACTGGATCAAGCTTACACAAAAAAAGACATAAAAAAGCCCTCAGCCTTCAGAAATGGAAATGTGTCATCACTTCTTTGTAACAGGAGAAAGCCAGGTCAGGGGCAAGAGCCGAGGTGTTTGGCTTTGTATGTAGTGGAAGAGAAGTATTTTTGTCTTCTGTTCTGTCCCATCTGGTGCAGTCACCAACAAGCAGGGTTCAGCAAGATCTTCAGCCTCTCTTTGTCACTTGTCAATCTATTATGCACCTAGCTCCTCAGGTTTCCTTAGGCCTGCTCCATTTCTGGTGTATTAATATGATCCTCGTGTCCTGCTCCAGCTCTGAAGTCCAGACACTGACTTATATTTAGGCTTCCACTACATGAACCAAAAGTAGCCCCAGTTCTATCAGCCTTGTAAAATAGCTTCTCCAAATTTTCCAGCCCAGACATGGTGTGCTCTGTCACTTCCCCATTTAAAAATACATTCCTTGTGGTAATTGATGTGCCTGTCACCTCAGAGGGGCAATTAAAGACTGTAGCTGTTGGCCTTGATGAGTGCCTATCTGGAGCACTGCTGCAAGGAGAAGTTGTTTACAATGAACCAGAAGGAGCCTAGAAACACCAGAAAAATATTTGCATTTCCCAGTGTTTTGGCTGAACACCTCACCAAGAACAACACAGCCACATTCTGATCAGGAGAGGTGCCAGGTTCCATTTGGCACAACGTGCAGCAGATGCCGATAAGCAGCTCAGGGAACATCTGGAGAAAGCCCTGCAAGCACAGACACCTCTCTGACTTACACACCAAGGACCTGCTGGGGCAGTGTAAAGTGATGTAAATCAGAGGTAGCTCCTAAATCCTCCCTGCTCTTCCTGAGCAGTAACTCAGCAAGACAGCTCAGAGAACTGAGCTACTCAGACACAAGCTACTCTCCTGCAGGGTTAATTTGCTGCTGACTGCCTAAATTGGAATCCAATTCCTTAGCAGTGGAGAAGACTGAGGATCACACAGCAAAACTCACCTCCTGACAGTACTGCAGAATCTCCTCCTTCCTTCCAAAGCAGCTCTTGGTCCCAGAAGTGTCAGGTTCCCATTTCCCAGTCTGGATGTTCACATGCATATTCAGCTTCCCACAGAACATGGCGATTTGGGGCTCTGCCACTGCAAACCCTGTCCCAGCATTGGCTGCGAGCGCCTGCGAAGACAAACGGAAACAAAGCACTTTGATTGCACCACCTGATGGAGAGCAGAACAGCTGCAGGGATCAGAAACCCTCTGGCATCTCCACACAGAGTTTCTGCTTAATCCAGGTATCAGTGGAGTCTTGCTAACTTATTTCACAAGTTAGTAGAAGCAATTCCTTACCACTGCTGAGCCCACTCCCAGTTTCCACCAGCAGCGTGCTTGCTTTTCCAGACTCCTTTCATAGAATCATGGAAGCATTAAGGTTGGAAAAGACCTCTGAGCCCAACCATCAACCCAACACCACCATGTGCATTGAACCATGTCCCCCAGTGCACACATTACTTGAACACCTCCAAGGATGGTGACTCCAGCACCCCGCTGGGCAGCCTGACCACTACATCAATGAAGAAATTGTTCCCAATGTCCAACCTAGACCACCCCTGGCAACCAATATTGCAACAACAGCTTACCAAAACCAAACCCAAGAGTATTTCACACTTCATGGTGGTGACTGAAAAACTTAAGCCAGGCATTGAAAAAGAACAACAAATAAGTTCTGGCAGAAATGCCTCTGTGAGGTTCCACACAAAGCAGATGTTGATACAGCTCATAAAGTATCATAGTATCAGTCAGGGTTGGAAGGGACCACAGGGATCATCTAGTTCCAACTCCCCTGCCATGGGCAGGGACACCCCACACTAGAGCAGGCTGGCCAGAGCCTCATCCAGCCTGGGCTTAAACACCTCCAGGGATGGGGCCTCAACCACCTCCCTGGACAACCCATTCCAGGGCTTCACCACTCTCATGGGGAAGAACTTCCTCCTCCCCTCCAGCCTGAATCTCCCCACCTCCAGCTTCATTCCATTCCCCCTAGTCCTATCACTACCTGATAGCCTGAGAAGTCCCTCCCTAGCCTTCTTGTAGCTCACTTCAGATACTGGAAGACCACAATTAGGTCACCTGGGAGCCTTCTCTTTTCCGGACTGAACAGCCCCAAAGTACCCGCAAGAATCCTGCCCAGAGTTCAAAGCCACTTGTTTCTCCCCCAGTCTTCAATTATTTGGGATACAAACACCTCAGCTTCTTGCCTAAACAGACAAATGATGACTTCTGCTGAATCAGGACACCACAGCTGTGCAAACAGCTCCTCAGAGCCTGCTGTCTCCCGTCCAGTGCTCTCCTAGGGGCGTTCGTGCTGCCTGGTTTCTGACGCCTGTTCTCTGCACTTCCCACCCTGCCCTAGCAGACAACCACCCAATGACCCCAACCCAAGTTCAGGTCAAAGTGCAGACTGATCAATGAAAACAAGGTCAGGATCCTTTTCTGAAACCTTGCTGGCTGTTCAGAAGAAGAAGGAGGAAAAAAAGGATTAAATTAAATTGCAGGCTTGGGTTTTTCCTTGAAAAGAGTGAGGAGCTGGTGGGAGGTGAGCATCCCCTCCCTACAGAACCACTGGCTGCTGTGAAAGAAAAAACCAGGAAGAGGTATGAGGCAAAAAAAAATCCAGATCAGCTCCTAAATGGAAAGCTCTTGAAGGTGTTTAGAGGCATGAATTCCATTGCAACGACTTCAGACAAGGCAGGTTGTGTCTTGCTGCTTCTAGAGGCTTCAGGGCACTGCTACCCCTAAGCTGCTTTTTCCCCTGCCAGGCAGCACTACCCTAAGCCCCCCAGTCCTGCCTTCAGGCTGAACTTCTCCCTGCCATACTGTTCCAGAAGGAAAAAAGGCAAGCATGGAATGATCCCTCCCAACTCTGTAAACACAGACATACAAACTTTGTTCAAAGAATGCCTTCTTATCTCTCTCCAAACAACCCCCACATTGGTACCAACAACCACTTTGCAGAGTGCAAGGCCCCACACGTTAAAGGAAACAATCCCCAGCACAGTTCTGGTTTGTGACAACACTGCAGCTGCACCCGAGTATCAAGCTGAAATGAACACAAAGAAATGCATGATCAAATATGCACAAAACATTAAGCCTTGTAAGAGGGCAGCAGGACATCAAAGGAGATTAACATCATCAAGGAATGGCTAAAGTTGGAAAGGACCTCAGAGGTCATCTATTCCAACCTCCCTGATATGGCCAGGGATACCTCTCACCTAGACTTGGTTGTTCAAGGCCTCATTCAAGCTGGCCTTGAACACCACCAGGGAGAAACCATCCACAGCCTCCCTGGGCAACCTATTCCAGAGTCTCACCACCCTCATACTGAAGAGCTTCTTCCTACGATCCACTCTAACCCTACCCTCCCTCAGCTACAAACCATTCCCCCTCGTCCTGTTTCTGGACACCCTTATGAAGAGTCCCTCTGCAGCCTTCCTGCAGGATCCCTTCAGGCCCTGGAGGGCATCTCTAAGGTCCCCCCTGGAGCCATCTCTTCTCCAGGCTAAACAGCCCCAGCCCCCTCAGCCTGTCCTCACAGCAGAGGTGCTCCAGCCCTTGGCCCATGTGCTTGTTGTGAACGCTCTGGGGATCATTAACACTGCCGGGGCTTGCAGGCTGCTCTCTTCAAAGCAAACTTCACAGGTATGCAGCAAAGGAAGGTAAGGAGAGGGGCAGGCTCCATCCCAGAGGAAACATCCGTAAGTAATCCATTCAAACCAGCTCTGGCATGAGCCAAGCTGCTGTTCAAACACATACCAAGCTCCTGAAGTCATGCCCACCCTCTGTTTACATGCCGATGCAAGCTCCTGTTTATTTTTGCTGTCTCTCTGGCCTGACAGCTCAGCATGGTGAAGGTAATCACTCCTCCTCCTCCTCCCTGGATTGCTCACATAGTTTGCATGTCAGGCAAAGGGGCTGTTGCCTTAGCTATAGCTCACCATGCTAAATTCCCAAACCCTGCCAATTACTTGCTTGATTTCACCATTTCCAGTCAAATGGAAGAAGTCTTTTGTGGAACTGCACTGCTGAGCAAGTTAAGGAACTCTGTTAGCCACGAGTTGGATCTTTAACCCTGGGGCTTGCAAAGTAACATTTTATCATAGTATCAGTCAGGGTTGGAAGGGACCACAAGGATCAGCTAGTTCAACCCCCCTGCCATGGGCAGGGACACCCTACACTAGATCAGGCTGGCCAGAGCCTCATCCAGCCTGGGCTTAAACACCTCCAGGGACGGGGCCTCAACCACCTCCCTGGACAACCCATTCCAGGGCTTCACCACTCTCATGGGGAAGAGCTTCCTCCTCACATCCAGCCTGAGTAATGGGCTTCAATTCTTTACCACTGCCAACTCAACTCCAGCCACATCAGTTGCAACTAGTCCTTCCCCCTCTACTCTGCTCTAATGAGGTCACAGCTAGAACCCTGGGTCTAGTTCTGGGCTAACTGATTCTAGAGAGACAAGGAACTACTGGAGAGAGTCCAGCTGAGGCTACAGGGATGCAGAGGAGCCTGGAGCATCTCTGTGAGGAGGAAAGGCTGAGAGCCCTGGGGCTGTTGAGCCTGGAGAAGAGCAGCCTGAGAAGGAATCTTCTCAGTGCTCAGCAAAAGCTAAAGGGCTGGGGGCCAGACACTTCTCAGTGGTGCCCATCAACGAGACATGGGGCAACAGGCTCAAACCGGACCCACCAGAAGATAAGGAAGAACTGCCTTACTTTTGAGGGTGCTAGAGCCCTGGAGCAGGCTGCCCAGAGCAGTTGTGGAGCCTCCTTGTCTGGAGATTCCAAACCCACCTGGCCATTGTCATCCTGGGCAGCCTCTTGTGGGTGACCCCGCTTTAGCAGAGGGGTTGGACCGGACAATCTCCAGAGCTCCCTTCCAACACCCACCCTGCTGGGGTTCTGTGATTTAAGCATTTGTAGCTCACTGTGCTTGCAAGGACAGAACACAGTGAAGCACACCTGCACCAGGGGAGGCCACCCCTTCAACACTGTTACTTCAGCAGTGAAGAAAGTTCCCTACAAGGGGTTTCTGGGATAAAGCCATTTTCTGTTGCCTCCCACAACTACCTCTCAACAATAAAAGCAGATCACTCAGGCTGATGGTGCCTGAGGTTAGTTTGCATTCAAGCATTACCATGCAAAAGGCAAGCTGGGGAACATGTAAACCAGCACGAAGCTTGGGATGAAGCCATGTCCTCAGTTAAGCTCTTCAGCACTTCAGAGCCTTCACCCACTCTACGTTGCAGAGGAATGAACAAACTGACAGCACATTTTTCTTTGGGAATTTCCCAGCCATAAATGGAAGCAGTCACCTCCTTCAGTGCTGGGGAGCAACTATTGCATCTCTGAGATAAGCAGACTGACAGCTCAGGAGGGGCAGCACACATAAGGCATCCAGAAACTGAACAAGAAAGCTGGGGAGGAACTTTCACGAGGGCTTGCAGTGATAGGATGAGAGAGAATGCATTGAAGGTTGAGGAATGGAGATTGAGACTGGAGATTAGGAAGAAATTCTTGACAGTGAGGGTGGGGAGACACTGGCACAGGTTGCCAAGGGAGGTTGTGGATGCCCCCTCCTGGAGGTGCTCAAGGCCAGGTTGGATGAGGCCTTGAGCAAGCTGGGCTGGTGGGAGGTGTCCCTGCCCATGGTAGGGTGTTGGAACTAGATGATCTTTAAGGTCCCTTCCAACTCCACCCATTCTATGAATCTATGATCCAGTTCTGTACATTCTTGGTGAGCAATTTTTTAGTAGCTATTAACCTGGTACTAAAGATCCAAAACATGAGAGCAAGATGAAGGTTCTTTAGGGAAGGACTGTTACATAAATGATTATTTCCCTCCCTGGCAGTTGCATTTCCAAGATGCTTCACAATAAATTCTCCCTGCCTTTTGGTGTCATTCTGTAATCCAGTTTGCTTTCTAAGACCAAAGCACTATTTGATTCCATGAAGACACAAATCTCTGGCCTGTTAATGTCAGTTACACTCCTCACCCCGTCATGCAGGGCCTGATTAACAGTCACCAAACACTGGAATTCAAACCTCTAAGTCATCTCCTTCCCTAATGGAAGTGTCTCTTGCCCAAGAATCCAGTCTCTTATTCACCTCTGGTCTCTGCAGCTTGTGACAGGGGTTTGATCAGTGAGCTTTACCCACAGAGTCCTGGTCTTAACACATTAGAAAGAGTTGTGTCTCTTCCTGCTGCAAGTTGTCTGCCATCTCACAGGAGGGATGGGAGATTAGACACCACAAATCCTCTTCACCATGAGAGTGGTGAAGCCCTGGAATGGGTTATCCAGACAGGTGGTTGAGGCCCCGACCCTGGAGGAGTTTAAGCCCAGGCTGGAGGAGGCTCTGGCCAGCCTGATCTAGCGTGAGGTGTCCCTGCCCATGGCAGGGGGTTGGAACTAGCTGATCCTTGTGGTCCTTTCCAACCCTGACTGATACTATGATCATAGGATGGCTTAGAGTGGAAGGAACCTCAGTGATCATCTACTCCAACCTCCCTGCCACAGCTAGGGATGCCTCTTAACTCAGCTGCTCAAAGCCTCATCTAGCCTGGTCTTGAATACTTCCAGGGAGGAGGCATCCACAGCCTCCCTGGGCAGCCTGTTCCATAGTCTTACTACCCCCATACTGAAGAACTTCCTAAGATTCAGTCTGAACTTCCTCTCAAACCATCCCCCCTTGTCCCCTACAAACCCTTGTAAAAAGTCACTCCCCAGCCTTCCTGTAGGATCCCTTCAGGTACTGGAATGTTGTTCTAAGGTCCCCCTGGAGTCTTCTCTTCGAGGCTGAACACCACCAGCTCCCTCAGCCTGCTCTCATAGAAGGTGCTCCAGCCCTTGGATTATCAGGATGATGTTCTTTGGAGAGGATTTTGTGTGTGTGTGTGTGTAATTTCAAACACTTTCTGTCCTCTGTCGTGCCTCTGCTGCAGTGCTGGGAACAACAAGGTACAGGAATTCCTACCGATATCAATGGAATATTTGACATCTACCTCATCTACCTGCTTGGAAAACACCACAGTTGTGGTTCCAAAAGGCACACAAATGAGCCCCATGCTCATTTCCTTGTCTTGTATTTCCAGAATCTGTTGAATAGAATAGAAGTTTCCAACCTGGCTAAGACCTTCAGGATCATCAACCCCAACCTATCACCCAACACCATCTAATCAACTCAACCATGGCACCAAGTGCCTCATCCAGTCTCCTCCTAAACACCTCCAGTGAGGGTGACTCCACCACCTCCCTGGGCAGCACATTCCAATGGCCAATCCTAACATCCAGCATAAACCTCCCCTGGCACAGCTTGAGACTGTGTCCTCTTGTTCTGGTGCTGCTTGCCTGGGAGAAGAGACCAACCCCCACCTGGCTACAACCTCCCTTCAGGGAGTTGGAGACAGCAAGAAGGTCTCCCCTGAGCCTCCTCTTCTCCAGGCTAAGCAACCCCAGCTCCCTCAGCCTCACCTTGTAGGGCTTGGGCTCGAGGCCTCTCCACAGCCTCGTTGCCTTTCTCTGGACACGTTCAAGTCTCTCAATGTCCTTCTTGAACTGAGGGGCCCAGAACTGGACCCAGGACTCAAGGTGTGGCCTAACCAGTGCTGAGCACAGGGGCACAATGACTTCCCTGCTCCTGCGGGCCACACTATTCATGATTAGCCAGAACCTGAGTCTTTACTCCAGCAAAACCATGACGGCTGAGAGCTTAGCAGGGGATCTTGGGCTCTCTTTCACTTTATGCCAAAGAGAATGTTGCTTTTAAGGACAACCCAGGCATGTACCTAAAAAAGAACACAGTTTTGGTGCAAACGCATCAGCTACTGGACGTGTTCACTGCTTGTTGCACAAGCACCATGAGAGATGCTGGCCCCAGAAGGGCTGCAAGGCTTGAGAAACAGAGGAAAATTCATCCTGCCTGTGCTTCCCCTCAAGACTTCCTCTGCTGCAATCCCCAAGCAGCCCTGGCTGGATTTAAAAAAACCCATCACCACCAAGATTGAGTTGTTTTAAAACTGAAACTCCAGCTTCTGGAATTTATAAGCTGCTGAAAACAAAACAAAAAGCTCTGACGGTGAATTGCATGGAGCTGGTGGCCAGGGAACACAGATTAATAGCTGCTGAGGGCATTCAGTGCCTCTGAAGAAAACACACAGAGCATTTTGCAAGATTGTCTGCAGGTCAGATCAGATGTCCTGCTCAGGAAGTATTCCACAACCTATTTGCTGCCTCACTGACACAAAAATGCCAGGCAGGACTTGGAATGATGACTTGTGCTGTTTGGTTTTAATTAAGTGAAGCCCCTCAGAAGTAAGAGTGCTTATTAAAGCAGAGGACACATAAAGCACAGTTTAGGGAGACTTCAGAACATGCTGTTCAGCACAGTCCCTAGCCAGAGAGATGACATTTCCCACCTCTGCTTCAAGAACAAGCAAGCAGCAAGCTTTTCTGGAACGAAAACAACCCCAACCATTTCCTATCTGGAGCACAACACTGCAACGCCTCCCATGTCAGCGTGATATCCACAGCTCTGAAGGATATAAATTGAACTCTCTGAAGATCACTGAGGAATTCTAACAGTGCCTTTGATATAAGAAATGAGCCTTGTTACCTTATCAGCCTTCCTGTGAGCATAACCCTCCACGGCTGCCGCTTTGAAATGCGTCACCGTTGGAACCTCTCACCCTTCCCTTGGCTGAAAAACTGGCGGGAGGTGCATCTGTGCAGGGACCCGACTGCTTCAAAGCCCAGCTGCAGCCAGCTCCCTGCAGAGCAGAGGGTGTTTCTCCTTCCATAAGGAGAGGCTAACCCCTGGCAAAATGCAAAGCAAGCAGAGATCACAGCATAGAATCATAGAATCTAGCCATGGAATGGGTTATCCAGCCATGGAATGGGTTATCCAGAGAGGTGGTTGAGGCCCCGTCCCTGGAGGTGTTTAAGACCAGGCTGGACGAGGCTCTGGCCAGCCTGATCTAGTGTAGGGTGTCCCTGCCCATGGCAGGGGGTTGGAACTAGCTGATCCTTGTGGTCCCTTCCAACCCTGACTGATTCTGTGATTCAATAAGGTTGGAAAAGACCTCAAAGATCGTCAAGTCCAACCTGCCACCCAACACCTCACGACTACTAAACCATGGCTCCAAGTGCCACTCTTGCAGCAAAGAAATTGCTCCTGATCTCTGACCCAAACCTCCCCTGGTGCAACTTGAGGCCATTTCCTCCCAGCCCATCTTCCTTCTCTCCAGTCTAAATCTCCCCCTTCCAGTTCAAACCCATCATCCCTTGGCCTGTCACATCAGGCCCTGCTCAAAAGCCTGGCCCCAGGCTTTCTAACTGCCCCCTTTATGCCCAAAAAGCCCACCACAAGGTCTCCCTGGAGCCTTCTCTTAGAATCATAGAAGCAATAAGGTTGCAAAAGACCTCAGGGATCATCAAGTCCAACCTGTCATCCAAGACCTCATGCCTACTAGACCATGGCACCAAGTGCCACATCCAGTCCCCTCTTGAACACCTCCAGGGACAGCAACTCCACCACCTCCCTGGGCAGCACATTCCAAGGGCTAACAACTCTCTCTGGGAAGAACTTTCTCCTCACCTCCAGCCTAAATGTTGCAGTCACAAACTCTACCTCTGCCATCTGATGCTGAAGCTTTTGGAAGGAGAGCAGCTGGGCTGGCATTGCGCAGATGAACCTACCTGGGCCTTGATGTGCCACTCAGCCCTTAAACTTGATGCTCACTGCCATCAATCTCTGTGATGGCCAATTTATGGCAAGTTAGTACCCAGGAAACCAACACTTCCATTCAAACCCCAGAGAGGTTCAACAAGATCATGTGCAGGGTCCTGCATCTGGGTGGAGGCAATCCCAGGCACAAATCCAGGCTGGGCAGTGACTGGCTGGAGAGCAGCCCTGAGGAGAGAGACTTGGGGGTGCTGGGGGAGGAGAAGCTCAACAGGAGCTCTCAATGAGCACTTGCAGCCCGGAAAGCCAATCAGAGCCTGGGCTGCAGCAGGAGAAGTGCGGCCAGCAGGGCAAGGGAGGGGATTCTCCCCCTCTACTCAGCTCTGGTGAGACCCCACCTGGAGTACTGCCTCCAGTTCTGGAGCCCCTGTGACAAGAGGGATCTGGAGGTGCTGGAAGGTGTCCAGAGAAGGGCCACGAGGATGAGCAGAGGGCTGGAGCACCTCTCCTGTGAGGACAGACTGAAGGAGTTGGGGCTGTTCAGTCCGGAGAAAAGAAGGCTCAGATGTGACCTCATTGTGGCCTTCCAGTATCTGAAGGGGGCTACAAGAAGGCTGGGGAGGGACTGCTCAGGATCTCAGGGAGTGACAGGACTGGGGGAATGGAATGAAGCTGGAGGTGGGGAGATTCAGGCTGGACATGAGGAGGAAGTTCTTCCCCATGAGAGCGGTGAAGCCCTGGAATGGGTTGTCCAGGCAGGTGGTTGAGGCCCTGTCCCTGGAGGTGTTTAAGCCCAGGCTGGATGAGGCTGTAGCCAGCCTGATCTAGTGTGGGGTGTCCCTGCCCATGGCAGGGGTTGGAACTTGATCCCTGTGGTCCCTTCCAACCCTGACTGACACTACGATATTGTCCCCATCACCCCTTGCCTTTTCCATGGGACTCCTTGTGAGAAGGGAGTCTCCATCCTGCCTGGTTCTATGAAGCTGGCAGAGAGCCTTGACACCCCAGAACTCCTGAGGAGCACGCTTAGAACACCCCTGGGTTTAGATCTGCAACTTGGAAACCTTGAGCAGAGCTTGCAAATGGTGTCCCGGGCTTTGTTTTCCTTTGCCCCTTCTTCCTGCTTTTAATTCAGCAGCTAGGTGGCTTGAACCCAGGAAGGCTAATGAATGCCTGACACCGCAGGCAGTAAATCTACAGCCTAGCAGCTCATCCCAGCTTTATTGCTTGGGGTTTTTTGATATTTTTTTTTCCCCCCTTTTTTTTTTTTTTTTTTTTTTTTAAATTGCTGATAATTACAATAATGCACATGGGCAGGGGTCCAAGACAGGAAGAATTATTGTCTGCAGGCAGATCTGGTGTGAGCTGATAATACCAGGCCTGGGTTTGCTTTTGAATTCAAATGGCAGAAATCTCAGTAAAAGCAGTCTTTGGCTTACTTTTAACTTGCTGGAAGGGGTGGAGCTCTCATCTGCTTCTCCTTTATTGACTTCTGGGGGAAGAGAATCCTGCACCAGCAAGAACAAATCCAAACAACAAAAAAACAACCAACCACCCAACTGGAACCCAAAATGCAGCAGGAGCTGCAGGGCCAGCTCAGGTGCAGTTTATTTTTAGATGTTTATGGTTAAAATGCAGCATTGGGAATTTCAGTGGCAGCAATCTAGGCACCAGAACAAGAGGACACAGTCTCAAGCTGTGCCATGGGAAGTTAAGGCTGGAGGTGAGGAGAAAGTTCTTCCCAGAGAGACTTGTTAGCCGTTGGAATGTGCTGCCCAGGGAGGTGGTGGGGTCCCCATCCCTGGAGGGGTTCAAGAGGGGACTGGATGTGGCACTTGGAGCCATGGGTTAGTCATGAGGTCTGTGGTGACAGGTTGGACTTTAGCCTGGAGAAGAGAAGGATCAGGGGTGACCTCATTGCCCTCTACAACTACCTGAAAGGTGGTTGTAGACAGGAAGGGGTTGGTCTCTTCTCCCAGGCAACCAGCACCAGAACAAGGGGACACAGTCTCAAGCTGTGCCAGGGGAGGTTTAGACTCGAGGTGAGGAAAAGTTCTTCACTGAGCGAGTCATTCGTCATTGGAATGGGCTGCCCAGGGAGGTGGTGGAGTCGCCCTCCCTGGAGGTGTTCAAGGGGAGATTGGACATGGCACTTGGTGCCATGGTCTAGTTGTGAGGTCTGTTGGGACAGCTTGGACTTGATGATCCTTGGGGTCTCTTCCAACCTTGGTTATACTGTGATACTGTGATCTTGGAGGTCTCTTCCAACCTCGGTGGTTCTGTGATACTTCCATAGGTGCTGACAGCAACCACAGAATAGGCTGGGCTGGAAGGGACCTCCAAAGGTCATCATTACAAAGCTCAAACCACTGCTGAAACCTGGAGCTTATGTTTATTCCTTACTGCTTTTGCACCTTCCTCTTCCTTTCTGTAGGGAAGGAAGGGAAATTTCCACCTCCCTGTGACTCACAGGCTGCCTTTCTGCCCTTGGAATTTGTGCTAATGAGGCAGCAGATTATTCCCCCCTCCTCCTCCCCCCCAGTTTACCATGCTCCATAAACCAAACCTACATGAGTCATTGGGCAGATAATCTGCCTGTCAGACGTTTGCACTCAGGAACTGCCACTTGCAGATAGGGAAAGCAGCACTGCAGGCAGTCCTGGTGCAGGGCTGGGCTCAGGGAGCAGCCACTGAGTGCAGCAAGGCCACGATTCAGCAGTGCCTTGGCTTCCTGAAGTTGCCTGTGTAACATGGGTTGCCTTTGGCATCCTCTCTTCTGCCCCTCAAGAGACAAAGTTCAGAACAACTCGGTTGGAACATTCCCTGAACAAATGTTACTGTACTCAGAAGTGTCCTCTGAAAAACAGATTGACTAAAGCTTGTGTGTAATGGCTGAGACTGGAACACTTCACCACAAAAAACACCCTGGAAATCAGGGGGGGAGAAGAGGTAGGAAGGAGGAAAGAGGTAGGCAGCACTCTTATGCCCTTACTAAGCCTTCCACAGTGCACAGGTAGGTCCAGATAAGCTTTACCAGTCAGGCTGCCTTCCACAAGGACACAAGGAACAATTTTCATGCTGCACATATGGCTCCCGCCTTCCTCTTTTCAGCAAAACACAGCTATTTAAAGTACCTTTTTTAATGGAGCAGTTCTAAGTCACATTCCAGCACAGAGAGCCAGACCTATTTATTACTGGGCTAAACAAAGGCACAAAGTCAAGTGACTTGCCTCAGGTCACAGTCAGTGGGCTCAGCCCGTTTAATCCTCAACCCCTCCTCGCTGCTCCAATCTGTGTCATCGTTCTGCCTTGCACAGCAACACTAATTACTGCTTTCCCACATGAATGAGTTGGGCATCTGAACCACAGAGCCTCAAGATGTCCTGTTAGCCAGCCAGCAAGTGAGAAAACTTCAGTGTAAGCTCATGTTCTCATGTATACTGAAGATCTACTGAAGGAAAAAAAGCCACAGGGGTAATTTTGTCTTCCTGGACAATTGGAGGGGAGAGCTAAACCAGAAGGTAGGAAAGCAGCCATGGTTTAACAGTGTTTCACTCTGCATAGGAAGAACATCTGACCCTCCTTCCAGATCTGACCTTCATAACTGAGCTGCCTGTTAAATCATAATCATAGATGGCTTAGGTTGGAAGGGACCTCAGAGATCATCCACTCCAACCTCCCTGCCTTGGTCAGGGACTCCTTTCCACTAGACTCGGTTACCCAAGGCCTCCTCCAGGGAGAAGGCATCCACAGCCTCCCTGGGCAACCTGTTCCAGAGTCTCACCACCCTCATACTGAAGAGCTTCTAAGATGAGGCTCTGGCCGGCCTGATCTAGTGTAGGGTGTCCCTGCCCATGGCAGGGGGCTTGGAACTAGATGATCCTTGTGGTCCCTTCCAACCCTGACTGATACTATGATAAGATCCAGTCCAAACCTACTCCCTCAGCTTCAAACCATTCCCTCTTGTCCTGTCTCCAGACACCCTCAGGAAAAATCTTCCTGAAGGATCCCTTCAGCTATTGGCGAGCAGCTCTAAGGTCTTCCCCAGAGTTTTCTCCAGGCTGAACACTCCCAGCTCCCTCAGCCTATCCTCATAGCAGAGCTGCTCCAGCCCTTGGGTCATCTTTGTGACCCTTCTCTGGACTCACTCCAACAGCTTTGGTTCCTTACGCTGGGGGCACCAGAACTGGATGCAGTATTGAAGGTGGGCTCTCAGCAGAGCAAAGGGGAAGCATCACCCCTCCTGACCTGCTGGCCACACTCCTTGTTAACAGGAGCTACCACTGCTCACAGCAGAAAGGCTTCACTGCCAACAGCACACATGTGGAGGACCACCAGGATATGCCATTCTGGGGGTAACTTCACCACATGGTTCACTAACAATTCCATTTTTAAAGGCCCTTCAGCTACTTAAGAGCCACTGAGTATCAGCATGGCTGTAGTGTAGTAGTGGCCCTGACAGAGTCTGATAGTAGTTGGACTTGATGATCTGAAAGGTCTTTTCCAACCACAGGGATTCTGTTACCAGGATACACAGATCCCAGACCACACAGTAAAGCACATTTACAAAACCTTTTATCACTTCAAAGCAAATTTGTTTGGAAGCAAAAATAACTTCTGGCTTAAAACATCCCAACTCACCCCCAGACAACTCACCCACTGGCTTTCCAAGTGGACAGAAGTGGCAGAAAGCAGACCCAGAGAAAACTTTTATTAACATCAGGCAAGCAAAAATCAAACTTTCAGCATTGATCCAAACTGATTTAGCATTCCAGAGGGGTACAAAACCAAAAAAAAATCTCTCCCTCAAACCAGCATGAATATTTGTCTTGGAGCTCTTGGGAAGCTCACTGGGAGCTTCACACAAAAGCCTGCAGTGCAGAGCCTGCTGTAGGAACCCGTGGTTACTGCCTAACCACACATCTAACCACTCCAGTGACCCCAGTTTGAAACCCAGATACTGCCTTTATCTAACACACAACTAGCCAAGAGCAAGCAAGAAATCCAAGGGCACATTGTAACAGAGCAGCAAGAATCTGAAGCGGCAAGGAAAGAAATACCTGGAGAAAAATGCGAGATAAAGGAAAGATATCTCATGGGAATGCAGCTTGCAATGCAGCTTGGGTTGGGTTTCAGCCATTTGGGAGATCGAGTTTCTCTCCCTTCCAACATTCATACATTCATAGAATGGTTTGGGTTAGAAGGGACATTAAAGATCATCCAGTTACAGCACCACTGCCATGCACAGGGACACCTCCTGCTAGCCCAGGCTGCTCAAGGCCTCATCCAAGCTGGACTCTAACACCTGCAGGGAGGAGGCATCCACAACCTCCCTGGGCAACCTGTGTCAGTGTCTCACCACCCTCACTGGAAAGAATTTCTTCCTGATCTCCTGTCTAAATCTCCCCTCTTCCTGCTTCAATACATTCCCTCTCATCCTATCACTTCCAGCCCTTGTCTGAAGTCCCTCCTCAGCTCTCCTGTAGCCCCCTTCAGGCTCTGAAAAGCTGCTCTAAGGTCTCCCCAGATTCTTCTGATCTCCAGGCAGTATCACAGATCAGCTATTTCTGTGCAGAGACATTCTGCTCCAAAACAGTTGCAAAACCACTCATTTGGTAGCTTAAAGTCCTGCAGTTGGGCTGCACATGAACTTCCCTACAGCAGACAGGAAGAATTCAGAAGGCATTGCTCTAACTGAGGGGAGGGTCATCCTGAACCCCCCCCCCCCAACCACATTCATTTTGCCCTTCCAACCATCCAGATCAAGCTGCAGATCTGGAAGAGGAAGCCACAGGATTCAGTTCTTGGCTTTCCCAAGCAGGCTAACAACCAGCTTGGAAAAGAAGAACCCCACAGCTAAAATAAGAGAGCTGCTTTCATCTTCACTGCTGCTCCCAGAGCCTGGCCAGTACATGATGATCCAGACCAAAATTAATACCTCACCAGAAAAAGGATGGAACAGCCTTGCTGTTTTCAGGGTCCCAACTGAGGACATTTTTATATTTGAAATGTTTCAAGTTCTATTCAAAGCACAGGTTCTTCCTACAAGTCCCAGGCCTCTGAAAATAGTCAGGAGTTAGCAGATATTACCCAGAAAGGGGAACTTCACTCCAGCTCTTATTAAATGTATTCAGGAGATAGTACAAATTAGGGTTTTAAACCACAAACATCTCCCCACACAGCCTCCCCCATACCTCCTCCTGTTATTTATTCTGAGAGCTGCTGCTGCTGGCTTGTCATGGAGCATCTTAGGCCACAGGAAAAAGAAACGTGGCCAGCAGATCTGGTGAGACCTCCCCTGGAGTACTGCATCCAACTCTGGAGCCCTCAAGACAGGAAGGATATGGACCTGATGGAGCAGGTCCAGAGGAGGGCCACAAAAGCGATCAGGGGGTTGGAGCACCTCTGCTATTAGGACAAGCTGAGGGAGCTGGGGGTGTTCAGCCTGGAGAAGAGCAGGCTCCAGGGAGACCTGCCAGTACCTGAAGGGGGCTACAAGGCAGCTGCAGAGGGATTGTCTCCAAAGGCCTGCAGGGATAATATGAGGACCAACAGTTTGAAATGAGAGATGTAGATTGGGTGTTCGGAACAGGCTCTGCACCATGAGGGCGGTGGAACACTGGAACAGGCTGCCCAATGAAGTGGTCGAGGCCCCATCCCTGGATATATCAAGGTCAGAGTCAGCATGGCTCTGACCAACCTGACCTCGTGGAGGATGTCCCTGCTGACTGCAGGGAAGTTGGACTACATGACCTCTGGAGGTCCCTTCCACCCCAAACTGTTCTATGATCAGATAGAGCAGATGTTGATCTGTTAGAGGGTAGGAGAGCTCTGCAGAGGGACCTGGACAGGCTGGCCAGATGGGCAGAGTCCAACAGGATGAGATTTAACAAATCCAAGTGCCAGGGGCTGCACTTTGGCCACAACCACTCCATGCAGTGCTACAGCCTGGGGGCAGAGTGGCTGAGAGCAGCCAAACAGAAAGGGACATGGGGGTACTGGTTGACAGCAGCTGAACATGAGCCAGCAATGTGCCCAGGTGGCCAAGAAGGCCAAGGGCATCCTGGCCTGCATCAGGGATAGTGTGGTCAGCAGGAGCAGGGAAGTCATTGTGCCCTGTGCTCAGCACTGGTTAGGCCACACCTTGAGTCCTGTGTCCAGTTCTGGGCTCCTCAATTTAAGGACACTGAGACTCTTGAACCTGTCCAGAGAAGGACATACGAGGCTGGGGAGAGGTCTGGAGCACAGCCCTGTAAGGAGAGGCTGAGGGAGCTGGGGCTGCTTAGGCTGGAGAAGAGGAGGCTCAGGGGAGACCTTCTTGCTCTCTACAACTCCCTGAAGGGAGGTTGTGGCCAGGAGGGGGTTGGTCTCTTCTCCCAGGCAAGCAGCACCAGAACAAAGAGGACACAGTCTCAAGCTGTGCCAGGGGAGGTTTAGGCTGGAGGTGAGGAGAAAGTTCTTCCCAGAGAGAGTTGCTAGCCATTGGAATGTGCTGCCCAGGGAGGTGGTGGAGTCCCCATCCCTGGAGGTGTTCAAGAGGGGATTGGATGTGGCACTTGGAGCTATGGTTTAGTCATGAGGTCTGTGGTGACAGGTTGGACTCGATGATCTTTGAGGTCTCTTCCAACCTTGGTGATTTTGTGATCTTTCAGGCAGCACCTTCACAGCACTGCTCACAAACCAAAACTGTCTTAGAACCTTCACTACCTAGAGACAAAGAAATCAGTGCTTTAAAACACATCTTGCTGGTGCAAGGTTCCCTGCCTTGCAAGTTGACTCAGCTACAGGAAACGGTATTTTGCTTTTATTACAGGAAAAAACCAACACGAGCATCACCCCAAGGACAATTAGTTTGCAGTCAGCTGCTCCTTAGGAGAGGTTCCTACCGCTTCTGGCTAAGAAAATGAACACAGGACAATGAACTTAGCAAAACCACCTCTGATTCCCACCAAAAAAGAACAACAACACTGGTCTTTCAGCTTCCTGACTGCAGCTATTTTCAACCCCAGTGAACAGCAATGAAACTGATGCAGGGCTGCCAGTTTCTCTCCACCAGCGCTGGCAAGCTGGAGGTGAGCGAGCGAGAGCAGGATGAAGAACAACCAGCGCAACCTGCCTCAAGGAGCAAAGAGGCTGAAGTGTGGGAAGATGGCTCGGAGCAATGCTTCCCCTGCCAAGAATCAGATGGCAAGAGCCATGCTTGTTTATGTTGAAGCTTGTCACCCAACAGCCAAACAGCTCGCAGAAGAATCCCAGCACTGATAGCAGTTCAGACCTCAACCTCACCGTTTACTCCCTTCTTCCAAAGCAGAGGGTAAAAGGCAGACATGAGAAGGATCTTCTTGACTTCGAGGGTGGCAGAGGCCCAGAGAAGGCTGCCCAGAGAGGTTGTGGACTCTCCATCTCTGGAGACTTTCAAGGCCCACCTGAATGTGCTCCTGTGTCATCTGCTTTAGGTGATCCTTTGGTTGCATGGTTTAGTTGTTTAGGTGGGTTGGATTGGTTGACGGGTTGGACGCGATGATCTCGAAGGTCTCTTTCAACCTGGTGTATTGTATTGTATTGCTCTGGCAGGGGGTTGGACTCGATGATCTTCAGAGCTCCCTTCCAACCCCTACCATTCAGTGATTCTATCCACCCATCCCCTGGAACTCAAACACTAGCTTTAGCAGTCTGACCCAGGAGAGGTCAAATGACAAAATGCCTTTTGAAGTACCTCTAAAGTTTTGTCCCCACCAGGGTCAGAGGAAGTGAAGAAAGGACCTCAGTAATGGCTTAATAGCTTTCCATTTTTCACTCCATAAAAGCTAATCCTCAACTAATTTAGGAGCATTTTAATTTCTGAAGCATTAATTTATCAGCTGGTGGTTTATTAGTCACAGCAACCTAGCATAGCTAGGCCAGCATTCCAGAAATTTAATGGATGTATTAAACAGGTCCTTTAAGGGAAGCAACAGCCTCTACTGAGAAGAGCTGACTGATGCTGTCAGACAATGATGTGGTAATTTATAGGCTAAAGCTGGCTAGGTTGAGATCCCCTTTATTGAGTCTGCTGAGCCAGAAAGTAAAACTGGTTCAACAGAAGCTAGCCTAGAACCACAAAGTGCAACCAGCAGGATGAGGGAGGTGATTCTGCCCCTCTATTCTGCTCTTATGAGAGCCCACCTGGAGAACTGCATCCACTTCTGTCGCCCTCATACCTATTTCCTCCAAGTTTCCTTCAGCATTTTCTGGAAGTTCTGAAGGGGGGGGATAGACAGCAGGGCTTTCTTCTCTCCTGTCTGCTTAGCTGAACTACAAATGAACATTAGATTGGTGGAAGAATCACAGAATGGTTTGGGGGAAGGGATCTTCACTGGTCATCTAATCCCCCAACCCTGCAGTCAGCAGGGACATCTGCAACTAGAGCAGGTTGCTCGGAGCCCCAAACAACCTAACCTGGAATGGTCCCAGGAATGGAGGATCTACCACCTCTCTGGGCAACCCAGGCCATGGTCTCATCACTCTCAGTGTAAAAAACTTCAGGGAACCACAGAATCACTGAGGCTGGAAGTCCTCTAAGATCATCTAGCCCAACCATCAACCCGACACCACCATGCCCACTAGCCATGTCTAAGCATTTCTTGAACACCTCCAGGGATGGGGACTCCACCACCTCCCTGGGCAGCCTGTTCCAACCCCTGACCACTCCTGCAGCAAAGAAATTGCTCCTGATTTCTGACCTAAACCTCCCCTGGTGCAACTTGAGGCCATTTCCTCCCAGCCCATCTTCCTTCTCTCCAGTCTAAATCTCCCTCTTTCAGTCCAAACCCATCATCCCCTGTCCTGTCACATCAGGCCCTGCTCAAAAGCCTGGCCCCAGGCGTTCTAATTGCCCCCTTTATGCCCCAAAACCCCACCACAAGGTCTCCCTGGAGCCTTCTCTTAGAATCATAGAAGCAATAAGGTTGGAAAAGACCTCAAAGATCATCAAGTCCAACCTGTCACCACAGACCTCATGACTAAACCATGGCACCAAGTGCCACATCCAATCCCCTCTTGAACACCTCTGGGGACAGCGACTCCACCACCTCCCTGGGCAGCACATTCCAAGGGCTAACAACTCTCTCTGGGAAGAACCTTCTCCTCACCTTCAGCCTAAACTTGAGCACAGCTTGAGACTGTGTCCTCTTGTTCTGGTGCTGCTTGCCTGGGAGAAGAGACCAACCCCCACCTGGCTACAACCTCCCTTCAGGGAGTTGGAGACAGCAAGAAGGTCTCCCTGAGCCTCCTCTTCTCCAGGCTAAGCAACCCCAGCTCCCTCAGCTTCTCCTCACAGGGCTGTGCTCCAGACCTCTCCCCAGCCTCGTTGCCCTTCTCTGGATGCCTTCAAGTGTCTCAATGTCCTTCTTAAACTGAGGAGCCCAGAACTGGACACAGGACTCAAGGTGTGGCCTAACCAGTGCTGAGCACAGGGGCACAATGACTTCCCTGCTCCTGCTGGCCACACTATTCTTGATGCAGGCCAGGATGCCATTGGCCTTCTTGGCCACCTGGGCACACTGCTGGCTCAGGTTCTCACTGCTGGTTCTCAGGCTGAACAAGCCCAAACCCCATCGCTCTATACTGCAGCTGCACAGCCCCATGGTGAGCCCTTTGCTGAGTTTTAAGCAATGTGACACTTCCTTAAGAGCTTGGAAGCACAAAGCCATGAGGAGCTGAAAGCTTTATTACCGACCTGGAAGCGCCAAGTGGCTGTTCTGCAGCAGCCAGGGAAATTGCCCCTGGAAAAAGAGCAGGCACAACACTTTCAGACAACCTAGTTAGGCTTTAGAGAGGCCACATACATCAACAGCTCCCAGGACCTCAGCAGGAATACTTCTTCAAGGTTGCTGAAAGGTACTATTTATTTCTTTAAAGCCACTTCTCCAGGCTGTCCCTCTTCACACAGCTGAAGTATGTTTTGCTGCCACCCCTCTCTCCCCCCATATTCTCCAGCTGCAAGTGCAGGAGAGAAAAACCTGCAAGATTATAGACTCATAGAATGCTCTAGGTTGGAAAGGACCTCCAAAGGTCATCCAGTCCAACTCCTCTTGCAGTCAGCAGGGGCATCCCCAACTACATCAGGCTGCCCAGAGCCCTGTCGAGCCTCACCTTGAGTATCTCCAGGGATGGGGCCCCAGCCACTTCCATGAGCAACTTGTTCCAGTGTTCCAGCACCCCCACAGTTCAGAACTTGTTCTTAACCATCTAAATCTGCTCTTCCCTAGTTTGAAGCCATTTCCCCATGTCCTATCACTGCAGGCCTTTGGAAACAGTCTCTCTCCATCCTTCTTGTAGCCCCCTTCAGGTACTGGAAGGTCTCCCCAGAGACTTTGCTCCTTCTCTTCTACAGCACAGATGAAGCTTGCAGGCCAAAGCTTTCTACACAAGACCCTTCCTGGAGCAACCAGGGGAGCTGTTTGCCTAAACAAAGTAGGATACCAGGCATGTCAGAACAGCCAAGCTCTTGAAATGCACCAGCATCTGGGACAAAAGGACCACAATGATGCATTCCAGTCAGTGCCCTGCATAGAAAGAGGGCATTAACATGCTGGAGATGGCCTGTGGAAAACCTCCCACAAGGTTCTGCTTGGAAAATTAGCCTGATGTTCTTCTCATCAGGCTAATTCCCATGGGAAGCAAGTTGCAGAAGCTTGCCCCAGATAACCGAGTGCTACAAATCCACCCAGCCCCAGGAATTTCAGCCTCAGCTTCAAAGTGCCACCTCTTCTCCAGGCTGAACACCCCCAGCTCCCTCAAGCCTGTCCTTGTAGCAGAGGTGCTCCAGCCCCCTGATCATTTTTGTGGCCCTCCTCTGGACCTGCTCCATAAGCTCCAAGGCCTTCTTGTATTGAGGGCTCCAGAGCCCTCAATGTCTCAGCACAGGAGAGCAAAGCGGCAGAATCACCTCTCCGGATCTGCTGGCCACACGGCTTTGGATGCAGCCCAGGGTGCAAGTGGCCTTTAGGGCTGCAAGCTCACACTGTGTGCTCCTGTGTGGTTTGCAAACAATTCTGTATTTTCCTGTTTGGAAGAGGCTATCAGACAGGAGAAGAGGGGGAGGCTGTTTACTTTTTCCTCTAAGAAGCATTTCTTGCCTGTTCAAATGCCCTTGTCCAACGTGACACACACTTGAGTGAGTAATAAACAAGTGGTGAGCCATCACAAGCAAGTTTTACTTTCCTTGACCCTCCAAGCAGGCAGACAGCAGTGGAAATGCTGACAACATAACATCACTGGGCTGGGGATTGGAGGCAGGGGGGGAATTGATTTGTGTATTGATGCACTAGGCCACTCATCATTTTCCTAGCCATAGGCTGAGTGGTTTATTTCAGTGGAGCTTTCTCAAAGTCAAAGGATGAAAATGTTGCCCAAAGTTCAGCATGAAAACGCTGCACAAAGATCAAGCCCTGGGGAGAAGTGGGTTTGGGTTTCACCACTTAAGTTCAGACATAGCCCACAAAGGCTAATCTCATCCTCAAATCCTCTTCTTGGACACCTGAAACAAATGAAGTCATTGAGAGCCCCAAAGAAGCTCCTGAAGACACTCTAGCTTCATTATCTTTGAGGCTGCCTCTCCCTGCACAGTCCCCACTTAGCCCAAACAGTAGTGGTACCAGCACCAGATGAATTTGTGTTATGGGGCTAGGAACATTTAAAGGACTCTGAGAATTTTGGTATAGAACCACAGAATGGTCTGGAAGGGACCTCCAAAGTTCATCTAGTCCAACCCCCTCTGCAGTAAGCAGGGGCATCCTCAACTAGATCAGGTTGCCCAGAGGTATCTGATTGTAGTACCAGTCAGAGGAGAAAAACAGGTCAGGTAACTGGCACAAAACAAATTCCTGAGTGGCTAGGCTGGGTGGCAGCTCTGGAGCCTGGACAGCAAAGACTAACTATCCACCTGCACAATTCCATTAGGAGTTGTCTGTATTTCCACACTTGAGCCATAAAAGAAATGTAAATATCAGCCCAGAGAGGTGGCAATAAGAACAGTCCTTTTGCTTTGGGGCCACTATTTGTCCCCCGAGTTAATTCTGTCATTCTAGCAAATACTGCTAAGGCTTGGGGCAGAGTAGCTGGAAAGTTGCCTGGTGGAAAAGGACCTGGAGGTGCTGACTGACTTGAAGGTGAAGCTCAGGCAACAGGATTTTAAGCTTCACTCAGTAGCCAAGGTGTTGCAGAGAGGACCAACTGCACCTTCACAGACAGAAGAGGGAACCAGAGCAGGAAAACGGGTCTGCCCAACACCACACTGAGTATTTCCACGTGCAAACTCAGCCCCAGTTTCATCTTGCTGCAAGAGGAGCCTCTGCAGCTGAAGACCTCCACATCCTGATGCATTCCAACAGGCTGCACCACTCCAGCACCTTGTCTGGCTCTGTCTTGATTCGATACTTCTCATGGCATGTGGTGGATTTCGCAGCTTAATGACCATTTTAATCCTCTCCCTCGATGGAAAACACCATCCTGGATGCGATGGAGACCCATCCTGTTAGATGGATGCTGCTCAAGGATGTGTTTGATGAGATACTGCAAAGCACAGAAGCCACTCCGAGGCAAACATTGCAAGACAAAAAGCTCTGTGCTTTGCTTGGATCTGGAGTGTTTAATGCTAGCTGCTAGGAACAGGGAGTATCTACCAGCCCCCTGTTAGGGCACAAGAAGCAGCTCAGAGGCAGGTCAGTAGCATCCTCTTTAAACAAAATAATTAAGTGGCAACTCACCTCCAAGTCAACAGCAGGGGAATTGCTGCTGCAAGTGGAGCCCCAACCAGCTGGTCACATCAAACCCATCTCAGGCACTTAACTCTGCTGCCAGCTGTGCTGAAATGTTTGTTATGCCCTGGGTTCTGTGATCAAAATCAAGTTAATAATCACAGACTATTAAATGAAATAACAGAGCAGTGTGAGGAAGGCTATCAACCACTCAGACAACAGGGAACAACACGGGTTCTCCTTGCTCCTGCTCTTCTACAGCACAGATGAAGCTTGCAGGCCAAAGCTTTCTACACAAGACCCTTCCCTGGAGCAACCAGGGGAGCTGTTTGCCTGAACAAAGGAGGACACACCAGGCATGGCAGAACAGCCAAGCTCTTGAAATGCACCAGCATCTGGGGACAAAAGGACTACAATGATGCATTCTAGTCAGTGCCCTGCGAGGAAAGAGGGCATTACCGTGCTGGAGATGGCCTGTGGAAAACCTCCCACAAGGTTCTGCTTGGAAGAATGTTCTTCTCATCAGGCTAATTCCCATGGGAAGCAAGCTGCAGAAGCTTGCCCCAGATAACCGAGTGCAGCGAATCCATCCAGCCCCAGGAATTTCAGCCTCAGCTTCAAAATGCCTGTTGTCTGGAGTGGGGATTTGGCATTTCAGCACATCTGAGAGGTTCCCTGCCATCCTAACAACCCTGCTGCAGGAGGAATCCAGCTCCTCTTAGTCCTGCTCACAGTCATGTTGCTGAGTGAAGGACCTGGGGGGCAAGGAGAGAAGGCAAAAGGACTTCAAGGTGGGCAGCTGATCTGCTCACTGTAGGGACTCTTTGAGGGTCCCTTCCAACCTGATGTAATCTGAATCTGTTCAGCCTGGAGAAGAGAAGGCTGCAGGGAGATTTTAGAACAGCCCTTCAGTAGCTGAAGGGGCTACAAGAAAGCTGGGGAGAAACTTTCTTACAAGGGCTGTAGTGACAGGATGAGGGCAAATGGATCGAAGCTTGAGGAGGGGAGATCGAGAATGGAGATTTGGAAGAAATTCTTTGTAGTGAGGATGAGGAGACACTGGAAGAGGTTGCCCAGGGAGGTCATGGATGTCCCCTCCCTGGAGGTGTTCATGGGCAGCTTGGATGAGGCCTTGAGCAACCTGGGCTGGTGGGAGGTGCCCCTGCTCATGGCAGGGGGCTTGGAACTGGATGATCCTTGAGGTTCCTTCCAACCCAAACCACCCTATGAATCTTTATGTCCTGCGTGTGCAATTAGAGGACAGATAAAACCAAACCCATGGGCATGTAGGCTGAAGGTGAGGGAAGAGAGCAAATCCCAAGCTGTGTTTCAGAGCACAAAGCCAGCTGTGGCCTTCCCATGCAGCCTGCTCCCTGGCAGGGCATCCATCTCCTGCCTGCCTTAGTGGGAAATTGCTTCTGAGAAGGCAGCTGTTGCCCTAAAGAGAACGTCCACATGCTGAGGAGCTTTGGTGCAGAGCAAGCATTGATGCAATTTGACCTAGACAGCATTCATCAGGAGTGACAGGGGCAGCAACACAGCTTTGTACCCTCTGTGCAAACAGGGGGTGGAAAAAAACACAACGAAACAAAACCCAACACAAACAAAAACCCCAACTTTTTTTGGCAGGCTACCAAGAAAAAAGACCAAAACCTTCTCCACTGCTTGACACTTCCAGTGCTGAGGCTATGAGGATCTACTTAAAGACTCTAGAAATGAAGCAGTTACTTGAAACCCTGCAACTCAAACCACTTAGAAGCACTTAATCTTATTCCAACAGTCCAAATGGGAGCAGTGAGCATCCTGCTCCACTCAAGACTAATAACTGGTTTCCACCACGAGGTGCACCCTCAACAACCTCTCACTTTCCCTCTTCCCTGACAGGCAGCAATGCTTAGGGAGGTGCAGGAGCACTGAGTGCCATCCCCTGATCTTGGAACTGCAGTTTGGTTGAGACCATAACACAGCCAAAGGTGCTCAGCTTGGCTCCTGGATCCACTCGTGAAAGGCTTCTCAATGCCTGTGTGATACAATCATAGAATGACTCAGGTTAGAAGGGATCTCAGAGATCACAGAATCACCAGGGTTGGAAGAGACCTCAAGGATCATCAAGTCCAACCTGTCACCACAGACCTCATGACAAAACCATGGCACCAAGTGCTATGTCAAATCTCTTCTTGAACACCTCCAGGGATGGTGACTCCACCACCTCTCTGGGCAGCACAATCCAATAGCAAATAACTCTTTCTATGAAGAACTTCTTCCTCACCTCCAGCCTTAACTTCCCCTGGCACAGCTTGAGCCTGTGTCCTCTTGTTCTGGTGCTGCTTGCCTGGGAGAAGAGATCAACCCCCTCCTGGCTACAACCTCCCTTCCGGTAGTTGTAGAGAGCAAAGTCTCCCCTGAGCCTCCTCTTCTATCATCTACTCCAACATCCCTGTCGTGGCCAGGGACACCTCTCAACTAGCCCAGGCTGCTCAAGGCCTCATCCTGGTCTTGAACACCTCCAGGGAGAAGGCATTCACCACCTCTCCAGGCAACCTGTTCCAGAGTCTCAGCACCCTCATACCAAAGAGCTTCTTCCAAAGACCCAGTCTAAACCTGCTCTCCCTCAGCCTCAAACCATTCCCCCTTGTCCTGTCCCTCTCCAGCCTTCCTGCAAGCTGCCTTCATGTACTGGAAGGCATCCCTAAGCTCCCTCCACCCAGAGTCTTCTCTTCTCCAGGCTGAACAAGCCCAGCTCCCTCAGCCTATCCTCACAGCAGAGGTGCTCTGGCTGTGCAAAATGGAACAGACATCAAATTGAATTTCTCCAGCAAGGGCTTTGATAAATTATGCAGAGACAAGAGCCACATTCAAATGCTGATAACCCACCCCCCATCCAGGAACTCAGACCACAGGTCTGAATCAACGCTCTGCATTTCATCCTTGCAGAGCAATATTGAGGGGATTAAAGCAAATCTGCCCCTCTCCATTTCAGGCTGCAGTTACTGTGAGACTACCAGCACAAAGCAACCAATGTTTGGTATTAGTAAATGATACTAATTCAGGTAGAGTCGAGAGGAGCCCTAAAGAAAAAGACTTGGCAGTGTTAATGAGAAGCTCCCCAGGAGCCAGCAGTGCTCTCACAGGCAGCCCAGCAGGCAGCTGAGTGCTGGGCTGCAGCCAGAGGAGTGTGGGCAGCAGGGCAAGAGAGGGGTTTCTGCCCCTGGACTCTGTGGAGATCCCACCTCCAATCCTGCCTCCAGGCCTGGTGTCCCCAGCATAAGAACGACTCAGAGCTGTTGGAGTGAGTCCAGATGAGGGTCACAAAGATGAGCCAAGGGCTGGAGCAGCTTTGCTGTGAGGACAGGCTGAGGGAGCTAGGGGTGTTCAGCCTAGAGAAGAGAAGACTCTGCAGGGACTTTAGAGCAACCTTAGGGCTGCCTTCTAATACCTGAAGGGATCCTACAAGAAGGTTGCAGAGAGAGTCTTCCTGAGGGTGTCTAGAGACAGGACAAGGGGGAATGGTTTGAAGCTGAGGGAGAGCAGGGCTAGACTGGATCTGAGAAAGAAGTTCTTCAGTGCAAGGGTGGTGAGACTCTGAACTCTGCCCAAGGAGGTTGTGGATGTACCCTCCCTGAAGGTATTCAAAGCCAGGTTGGATGAGGCCTTGGGCAATCTGATCTATTTGAGAGGCATCCCTGGCCATGGCAGTGAGGTTGGAGTAGACGATCTCTGAGGTCCCTTCCAACCTAAGCCATTCTGTGATTCCTGCAGGATAATTTATGGCAAGTTACTAGTCCCCACTACTAATGGGAAGAAACTCAACACCAATAAAAGCCTCCCTACTGCCTAAGTCAGCCTTGGAAACAGGTCAAGTCCAAAACCACACAGAGAACTTGGCAATTAAAGGCTTTCTGCTGGAGGTTACCGTAGAATCACAGAATCACCAAGGTTGGAAGAGACCTTGATGATCTTTAAGTCCAACCTGTCACCCAACACCTCATGACTACCAGACCAGGGCACCAAGTGCCACATCTAATCCCCTCTTGAACACCTCCAGGGATGGGGACTCCACCACCTCCCTGGGCAGCACATTCCAATGGCTAACAACTCTCTCTGGGAAGAGCTTCCCCTGGCACAGCTTGAGACTGTGTCCTCTTGTTCTGGTGCTGCTTGCCTGGGGGAAGAGACCAACCCCCTCCTGGCTACAACCTCCCTTTAGGTAGTTGTAGACAGCAATAAGAGCCTCTCCTGAGCCTCCTCTTCTGCAGGCTAAGCAACCCCAGCTCCCTCAGCCTCTCCTTACAGGGCTGTGCTCCAGACCACTCCCATCACTGAGCAGCTTCTGTAGCGAGCACGCAACCCAAACCCACTTGGGACCCACCAGGAGTGCATCATTTTTATTGTGACAGATGGCATGGACCAGGGTTTGGGGTTTTTTCTCCCCTGTTGCTGTCACTTCACACTCTGCCATGACATCATAACTAGTGGGGATTCATCAAGCCGAGATGCAAGAGGGAAGGGACGAAGCTTTTGGCAGGGAGCTGCAGCTAAAAATAGCTCCAGAGCCTTGCAAGGAAAAGCCCAAAGATTAAAAATGCAAACGTTTGGCTTTTGATTTAAGCATCTCAGTAGTGGAGTTAGCAGAGGGCAACTCCTGGGAAATACCAAAGCAGTTCACCAATCTGCTGTTTCATCTTTGCAAGGGCAGCACCACGAGATGGTTTTTGAGGCCTCCTCCCCAACTCGCTGCAGTGCTTTGAGGAGGCAGATTAAAGAACCCCAGCACAGCAGCTGCATGGGGAGATGCAGCTGAAAACCTCCCTGTTTAGGGAGTTCACAGAGAAATACAACCTCTGTGCTGCAAGAACAAGGAACCCAACACACTGCCCAACACCTCAGAACACAGCAGACGTGTGGAAACATAACCTGAGCAGCCCATGGTCGTCAGGGGAGGGGGAAAAAGGGATCTAAATGAGTAAGGGAACCTTCAAGGTTAAACACTGCTTTTATTTAAACATCAACATCTTACTGAAACAGAATTTCTTTGCTGCAAGAGTGCTCAGGGACTGGAACAGGCTGCCCAGGAGGTGGAGGAGTCACCATGCCTGGAAGTGTCCAAGAAACTTCTGGACACAGCACTTTGGGACACAGTTCAGTGGCCATGGTGGTGTTGGGTTGATGATTGGACTCAAGGATCTTGAGAGAGCTTTTCTAACCTTGATGCAGCTCTTCTGTGAGGATAGGCTGAGGGAGCTGGGGTTGTTCAGCCTGGAGAAAGGAAGACTCCTAGAAGACCTTAGAGCTGTCTTCCAATAGCTTAAGTGAACCTACATGAAGGCTGAGAGGGACTTTCAATAAGGGAGTCTAGAGACAGGACAAGAGGGAATGGTTTAAAGCTAAGGGAGTAGGTTTGGACCGGATCCTAGGAAGAACTTCTGCAGTATGAGGGTGGTGAGACTCCCGAATAGGTTGCCCAGGGGGTTGTGGATGGCCCCTCCCTGAAAGCATTCAGGGCCAGGGGGGATTAGGCCTTCTGCAACCAAGTCTAGTTGAGAGGCATCCCTGGCTATGGCAGGGAGGTGGGAGTAGATGATCTCTGAGGTCCATTGCAGCCTGAGCCATTCTAGGACTCTGACTCCAAGTCATCAGTAAGATGGTATCTAGCTACTCTTAAATAGAAACTTCAATAAGCCTCAACCTTAGAGTAAGGAGGACCCACGGCCCCAGCCATCTCTGTGCTTGTATCTGCCTCTCTCTCTGCCCTTGACCTGAACCAAAACACACTTTTGACTGTTATAATTGTGTCAGAGAGAGGCTTACAGGATGAAATTACTTAAATGCATCCCTGTCACTGAGCCAAAGGCTGGGATCTGAGCACTGAAGCAGTTATCAACCACCCTGCACCCCAGCACCACACCACCTGTGAGTCATGGTGGCAATAGTGAGGTGAACCCCAACACAGCTGATGACTCAGTGCCTTACCCTGGGGCTAAGACCACATGAAGCTTCACAGAGACAACAGGAGAGAGGAGCTGGCTCCCACATTCTGTAGTTTGAGGCTTTTTTTCCCCAGGCTGTATCTAAGTTTTGCTGGCAGCCCAGCAGGCAGCTGTGTGCTGGGCTGCATCCAAAGCAGGCAGAGCAGCAGGACAGGGAGGGGATTCTGCCCCTCTGCTCTGCTGAGATCTCATCTGGAGCACTGCGTCCAGCTCTGGTGCCCCCCAAGTAAGAGGGACACGGAACTGTAGGAGCAGGCCCAGAGGAGGCCATGAAGCTGATCAGAGGGCTGGAGCACCTCCCCTATGGAGACAGGCTGAGGGAGTTGGGGCTGTTCAGCCTGGAGAAGAGAAGGCTCCAGGGAGACCTTAGAGCAGCCTCCCAGTATGTGAAGGGGGCTACAAGAAGGCTGGAGAGGGACCCTATACAATGACTTGTAGCGACAGGATGAGGGGCAATGGCTTTGAGCTGGCAGAGGGCAGATTTAGACTGGAGATTAAGAAGAAATTCTTGACAGTGAAGGTGGTGAGACATTGGCACAGGCTGCCCTGGGAGGTCATGGATACTCCCTCCCTGGAGGTGTTCCAGGCCAGGCTGAATGAGGCACTGAGCAACCTGGGCTGGTGGGAGGTGTCCCTGCCCATGGCAGGGGCTTGGAGCTGGATGACCTTTAAAGTCCTTCCAACCCAAACCATTCTATGCATTTATTAATTTCTAAGCCCTTCCTATCAGTTTCTCAAGTCACCAAAGCCATCATTTCATAATGATTTTCAGTTAGTCTCCAAGCACTCAAAAGCCATCCAAGCCAAACACTTATTGATTTCGTCTCCTCTGTAAACTCTGAAGCTCACACTCTGCACAGAATAACAACTCCAGAAGCCTGCTTCATCAACTGCAGGGCTCATCCAGGCACTGCATCTTGCCCACCCTTGCAGGAAATCCTTGCAGGTAAAATACCCACTGAAACTTCCAGAGGTTCAGAACAGGCATCCCCCAGAGAAGATTAAATTCATCTCTGTCTCCAGGCTTTTCAGGAGGCTTGAGAGCCAAGACTTCCCCCACATCATCGCTAAGAGACATTGCTGCATGGCGTAATGCAATCATCTAGAGAGAAAAAAACCTGCAGGGAATAAGCCACCTCAGGTGAACCCATCCTTGCAGTCCGCCACTATCACACAATGGCTCAGGTTGGAAGGGGCCTCAGTGATCATCTGCTCCAAGATTAATGAGGCCAATCATTAACCCAACACCATCATGGTCACTCAACCCTGTCCCACAGTGCCACGTCCACACATTTCTTGAACACCTCCAGGGATGGGGACTCCACCACAGTATCACTAAGGTTGGACCAGACCTCAGAGATCATCGAGTCCAACCTGTCACCACAGACCCCATGACTAGACCATGGCACCAAGTGCCACATCCAATCCCCTCTTGAACACCTCCAGGGACGGTGACTCCACCACCTCCCTGGGCAGCACATCCCAATGGCTAACAACTCTCTCTGGGAAGAACTTTCTCCTCACCTCCAGCCTAAACTTCCCCTGGTGCAGCTTGAGGCTGTGTCCTCTTGTTCTGGTGCTGGTTGCTCGAGAGAAGAGGCCAACCCCTTCCTGGCTACAAGCACCCTTCAGGTAGTTGTAGAGAGCAATGAGGTCACCTCTGAGCCTCCTCTTCTGCAGGCTAAGCAACCCCAGCTCCCTCAGCCTCTCCTCACAGGGCTGTGCTCAAGGCCTCTCACCAGCCTTGTTGCCCTTCTCTGGACACCTTCAAGTGTCTCAATGCCCTTCTTAAACTGAGGGGCCCAGAACTGGACCCAGGACTCAAGGTGTGGCCTAACCAGTGCTGAGTACAGGGGCACGACTTCCCTGCTCCTGCTGACCACACTATTCCTAATGCAGGCCAGGACCACCTCCCTGGGCAGGCTGTGCCAACCCCTGACCACTCCTGCAGCAAAGAAATTGCTGCTCATCTCCAACCTAACCCTCCCCTGGCACAATTTGAGGCTATTTCCTCTCCTTCTCTCACCTGATACCAGGGAGAAGAGACCGACTGGGACTTTCCATTGGGGCCTATGGAAATAAAACCTGGAATGCCACACAGAGAAGGGCACCACCTGACTCTGCACACCAGTTCAAAGACTTAAACCAAAGATGTAAACCAAAATGAAGGTCTGCAAGGTATAAACCTGTGGAAGAGCCCAGCGACAGCTGACGGCACGGAATAGGAGGACGAAAAGGTTCGAACTGGATTTCATCCCTGCAGGAGGTTGATCCCTCCAGGATAATGAAGGCATTCTTCTCCCCACTGGCTACATCCAAAGCATCCCCTGTAATACTTGAAAATGAAGTGGTGGTAAGCAGCTTAGCAGCATGGGGTTCTGGTCAGGAGGACACCTGATTACGTCAAGCCAAGCACGCCATGCTGCACAGATTACATTAACACCCTTTGCAGAACATCAGGGAGGAGCTGCTCTAAAAAAAGACAACAAACCTCCCAACTGTTTCTCCTGAAATGAACATTCCCTCCTGCACTGCCCCTCAGCAGAGAAGCTTCATTTCTTTCTTCCTCTGGTATCACCCAACCTGAAGTCCAGCCCTGCCCATTTACGTAAGAGCGAAAACAGGCTCAAGCAGCATGGAAATGGACTACATTCAGGTTGCCCTAAGGACTCCAGTTAAGGTAAACCCCAGGACTGGGCAGGCCACTTCACAGAATCCCAGCAAGGTGTGGGGCTGGAAGGAACCTCTGGAGATCATTCAGTCCAACAGCAGCTTGCCCAGGATCTCAATGGTCAGGTGGGTTTGGAAGCTCTCCAGAGATGGAGACTCCACAACCTCTCTAAGCAGCCTGCTCCAGGATCTTCACAACAAAGAAGTTTCTCCTCCTGTTCAGATTGCCCCTAGCCCTGTCACTGGGCACCACTAAGGGGTCTGGCCCTCTCCTCTTGCCTCCCACTCTTCAGCTCTTGCTGAACATTGATCAGATCCCCCCTGAGGCTGCACCTCCCCAGGCTCAACAGCCTCAAGCTCTCTGCCTTTCACAGTATCACCAAGGTTGGAAGAGACCTCAAAGATCATCGAGTCCAACCTGTCACCACAGACCTCATGACTAGACCATGGCACCAAGTGCCACGTCCAGTCCCCTCTTGAACCCCTCCAGGGATGGGGACTCCACCACCTCCTTCCCATAGAAATGCTCCAGGCCCCTCAGCATCTTTGCAGCCTCAGCTGGACTCTCTCCAATAGTTTCCTGTCTCTTTTGAACCAGGTAGCCCAGAACTGGACCCAGTCCTCCAGGTGCAACCCGAGTGGGGCAGATTAGAGGGGAGGAGAACCTCCCTTGACCTCCTGGTGGCCACTTTCATTGGCCTGTGACAACTTCATTGCTGGTAGGCAAAGCAGAACACAGCCATTACGGGTCTGGACAACACCCCTGAGGAAGAAAGGGGCAACCTCCCCAGTTCCAGTACACAGTTCTGAATTGAAAGCCTCAGCAGAATGGTTTCTAGGCCACTGCAAGTATTTGAAGCATTCCAATTAAGAGCAAGTCCCACCCTAAATGAACAGAGGTGCTGACTGCCTGAACTGAAATCAATGACTCTATGTTTTGCTGCACAGAAGTGGCAGGAGAGCAACCATCTGAAAGATGACACCAGCTGAGAAACCCAAGCAGTGAGCAAGAAGAGTCTGAAATGCCCAAGTGCAGAAACAGAGCTAAAGGCTTTGCTGTTCTTAGGTTGTTTAGCAGCAGACTTGGTAGAGTCAGAAAAAGGTTGGGCTTGATCATCTTCAAGGTGAGAGAGTTCCACGGTTCTAAGAGACCATTTGGTGGGGTCTATGCCTCTTCTTGACTGAAGAATGAGGTTATGGCTTCAGTACATTTGTAGAAGCAGATGCTACAGTCAAAATAGCTTATGTTTACAAGGTGGTGCCCAGACACCCCCAAAAGACACAGGCACAGGAGGGGGGGAAAAAAAGCCAAGGCAGGATTTCTATAAACAACATCTTGAGAGAAGCCTGGAACACAGCATGGAGATGCTGCATTAATCCTTCCCCACACTGCAAGGTTCATGGAATTGTTTGGGTTGGAAGGGACCTTAAAGATCTTCCAGTTCCAACTGCCTGCCATGGGCAGGGACACCTCCCACCAGCCCAGGCTGCTCAAGGCCTCCTCCAATCTGGCCTTGAACACCTCCTGGGAGGAGACATCCACAACCTCTCTGGGCAATCTGTTCCAGTGTCTCACCACCCCCACTGGAATGAGTTCCTTCCTAATCTCCAGTCTCCATCTCCCCTCCTCAAGCTTCAATCCATTGCCCCTTGTCTTGTCACTCCCAGCCCTTCTCAAAAGTCCTTCCCCAGCTCCCCTGGAGCCCCCTTCAGGTACTGGAAGGCTGCTCTAAGGTTTCCCCAGAGTCATCTCTTCTCCAGGCTGAACAGCCCCAATTCTCTCAGCCTGTCCCCACATGGGAGGTTCTCCAACCCCTGATGATCTTTGTGGCCTCCTCTGGACCCACTCCAGCAGTTCCATGTCCTTGTGCTGGACACAGTGCTGCAGGTGGGGGTCTCAGCAGAGCAGAGGGGCAGAATCCCCTCCCTCGTCCTGCAGCGTCAGCGAGACCAGAAGGAGGAGCTGAATGCAACCATAACAAAGCTCCCATGCAGCTAAAGCCACCTACAAAAATAGGTTTTCAACAGCTCTCAGGCAACACAACGAAAATATTAACAAAACAAGGGGGGAAAACGCAATCAGCCCCCGGTAGAGATATTAAACAACAGTTAAGAGAGGTCATAAATATTTCACATGGGAAGCAGGGAGAGCTGAAAGCCTCCTCCAGAGAGCAGAGCTTACCTTCCCCTGGCATTCTACAACGCAGCAGAAATTCCAGAGCCTCTCTGCAATATCAGATGTCCATCTGCCTGTGCTTTAGCTCTTTATTCCTGCTCCCTGCTCCGGAGCAGCTTTTGCTGAGGCTCAGCAGAGGCATTGTGTGCAGTCGCTCCCGTAGCAAAGCACGTTTCCTAACGCTCGCTGGAAAGCAAAGTTTGGGGAACCGAAAGCAAACCGAAGGGCACGAGCTGAGGACTGGAATTTTACTGAGTTGCTGCTACTCAGGGCTTCCACAGAGAAAGTGGAAATTTCCCCTAGGTGGAGTTCTTTGTTCAATGCAGCAGGCAATTAGAAGTCCCCAAGGTCTGCAGAAATGGCACCAGGCTGGTGTGTTTGTCAGTGAGGATTTAAGCATCCAACACACACACACAAAAAAAACCCACAACCCAACATGAAATGGCATCATTCTGCTCTCAAACACACTGCTGGGGGTATTCCCCCTCCCCCTCCTTAAATCCTGGTCATTTGAGGCAGGTAACAGAGGAAAGAGTTTGAGGCAGCTTTGGAAAAGGACCACTAAAAGCAAACGCGCTTAAAAAAAGGCAGGAGTGAGTCTGCAGCGCCTCAGATTGGATTAGACAAAAAGGTCAAGTGAGGAAAAAGAAACTTAGCATCTCTCAAGGCCTGGAGGGCAGAGCAGAAGCAGTTGATCACTGGAATACAGATCAAATTAGAATAGATTCCCTTTTTCCCTTCCCAGTTGGCTATCTGAAGTTCTTGGGGACTTCTGAAGGAAAACAGCAGCAGCAACACAGCCCCGACAGAAGCGCTCTGGAAAGCGCAACAGGGATTGCAGCGACTTCTCTAAGCGCTTCTATTCAAATGCGTGTGGAAGAGAGACTGTCAGAAGCTATCAGCCATCAACAGAGGATGATCTGAAAGGGAGACCGACTGTCACCAGGGACAGGCCCTGGGGAACACCCTATTCAAAAGGGTCACATCCCAGTAATTCAAACAACAACAACAAAAAACCACCCCCCCCCCTTCCTCTGCTCAGGAAGGAAAGAAAAACAAATTGTAGTCGCTAAGAAGATTACTGGGTGTCCTAGGGACAGAGACTGGTAGCTAAGATAATCAAGCCAAAGAAAATCCACCTAATGGGACCGTGCCAATCCAACTAAACTAATAAGTGCAGACATGGCCAGGCAGCTTCCCTAACTCCAGCACACCTTTAAATATCCTCTTTGTTACTGGAAGAAGGAATCTCACGCACAGAATCACCAAGGTTGGAAGAGACCTCAAAGATCATCAAGTCCAACCTGTCATCACAGACCCCCATGAATCAGCCCTTTGTACATTTTTCACCACACGACCTGATAACATCCAGGAATGCTTGCAGTGTAAGAGCTCAAATAACCATTTCACCTCCACCAACACATTATTCCTCCAGAAAAAAACGACCCAACAAACCCAAAAAGCCAACCTAGCAGCAAGGAAGATGCAAGAACTGCAGTCCCCAACAGACACCACAACGGGAGGGGATGCAGCAAACCCAACAATTTCACTATCAGCACTGATATTTTGTGCCAGTGGATTCAAGTGGCTGCCCTGTGCCCTCGAAGCATGCTGCAGGAGTGGCTGAGCAGACCCCAAGAGGTGCAGAGGCCAGCCCGGTGCACTGACATAACTCCAGGCTTGCTTGCACCGATCCCTGTCAGAGCAGCCCAGGCTGCTGCAGGGTGGGAGAGAAGCCACAGCCTGCAAAAGCAGCCTTGTGACAGGCATCAGGATCCTCTGAAACACAAGGCAGAAATGGGCTCATTTTAGTCCTTGCCAGCCCCTTCCTGGCACACCGAGTTGTGACACCGCTGTGCCAAATCCTTTGCCAATCCCGGGGTCTGCTTCTTTAGATGGATACAAGGCTTCGGAATGAAAAGCCAGCCAGGTTTGCTTCCTGACTTGTCACACATGTCCACAAGCAGCAGCAGCAGCTTCCAGAAGGGATGTGCATAGCAGCTGAATTTGTCTCGGATGTGACAGAGGAAGTGACCTACAGCTGGAGGAGTTTCCAAGCAGGTGCAAGAGATCAGATTGAACCCAGCCACCGCAGAGCGGCCAGCAAAGTCCCCTACCACCAAAGCAACGCCAAGGAACCTGATCTTGGCAGTAGCCAGGCTCCCCCAGGGCAGCCCCACAGGGTCTGATGTTCCCTTTCCTGCAAGGTAACCTCTGCAAGAGCTTTTCCCAAGCCAATTCTCACCACGTTCCATTGATTTATAGAAACTGAGCAGCAGGACCAAGTGGATGGAATGTTACCCCTCAGGAGCGACTTGATTGAGCAGAAGTCACTGCCCAGGCTAATCTCACACAATAGATACAAAAAAATATCAAATAACCCTGATCATCGCTGGCAATTCCTGCCAGTTCAAGACTTGAGATCGTTGCATCACACTCAGGTAGATGTTCTCCTTAGCTCAGCTTGGTAAACTTAAGACTATAAACCACCAAATCAAGCCATTCACTAGCAGCCACAATCCACTTCTTGATCCATGCCTAAATAATCCAAGGCAGATGTAGCTGGTTTGCATTTCCAAACAACACCCAGCCATAGATGATTAAGCTCTTGTTTATGTGCCATGGTTGAAGCTTGGAGTGAACTTTGCTCTTTGGCTTGCTGTTTCACTCCAGCAGGTTATAACATCAAGGGTTTTAACCAAGAAGGGGTTTTTTTTCTGCCCAGCTCAGAACGGTTTGGGTTGGAAACGACCTTAAAGACCACCTAGTGCCAATCTCTTTGCCACGGAGTGGACACAAAGCTGTTGGGTTTAGAGTTGGATACTTCCCGTTTCAATTCATTTCACATATAGAGATAGAAATGCAACATCTATTCACGATACACACGTGTATACATCTATGTGTGAATATACAGAGGTGAATTGGGGCACCTAAGCCATTTCTACGTTAAACACATACAGATTACACTTGGCTGGAGCATCCCCTCCTAAAGATAAGGTAACAGCTCAAATCCATTCGGGATCTTACTAAGCAAACACGAACCAAATGGATTCCTTTAACCCAGGCTGTTCTCTACGAAATTGCCCTCTAACAGTCTGCTAAGCTTCTAGACCAATCGGTAGCTCACAGCTCCTGCCGTGATGCCAAGAATGCAGAGGTCACTTCTCAACACACACACACATATAAAAACCCAACCCAAGGCCATCCCATCATCCCGGTGAGACGAAGCTGCTAAAGCTGGCGATCTCCGGCCAGATAAGAGGCCTCCGGTGTCGGCTTGGAGCGTTTCCCTGAACGCAAGAAGAAAACACCAATCCACCACCGCCTACTCCTAGAAGGTCTGGCAGCAGCTGCTCAGCCTCCAGCTCCTTCCATGCTAGCAGAGACACCTTGAACACACCGCTTCGCTGCCGCCTTCACGACCGCAGCCCGGCTGCAGCTTGACCCCGGGCGATAACGCCGCGTCCCCCGCCCTCCCGCGCTAACTCGCCATCGGAGAGAGGAAAAACACCCCGGGAAGACGGCGAGGAAATTCCGCCACGGCCTCTCCTCCACCTTTAGTCCCTGCCAGACAATGCCCGGCCCCCGCGGGCGGCACCGGAGAGTCCCCCCAGGGAGAGCCCGCTCGGAGCGGGGCCGCACCCGCTACTTAAGCCGCCCGAGAAGGGCAGCGGCGCGGACCCCTCAAAGACAGCCCGCCCCCCTCGACGGCCGCAAAACTGCCGCACCGCAGCCTCTACCTACCTCGATATAGCCGGCGAGCGTAACCGCGGGGCTAGCGAGCCCCAGGAGGAGCAAGAAGGAGAAGCGCAGCGCGGAGCCCATCGCCACCACGCTCATCTGCCGCCGCCCAGACGCTACTGCGGCCTCAGCGCCCCCTCGGCGGCGCGGCAGGAGCCGCCTGGCGAGGCCCCGCCTATCAGCTCCCCTACCCTATCATAGGGAGGAGGGCGAGTGACGTCACGCAGCCCCTCCCAGTAGCTGGCCAATCGCCGAGCCACACAGGAAAGCCATCTCTGCCCCTCCACCCTCCCGGCAGAGTGAGGGCGTATGGGACAGGGAGTCACGCCCCCTCTGCCTCGCTACCAGCCAATAGGAAGAGGAGAGGGGCAGGTTGTCCCGCCCACGGAGAGTGAGCTCTCTTTTCCTGCCCCGGCGGGACATGGCGGCCACAGGTGAGGCCGCCGGGGGGGGGGGGGGGCCCTTAGGGCAAGCGCGGGGCGGGAGACACCCCTAGGGGACACTTCTTACGCCTCTGGTGGTTTTTTTTTTTTTTTGTAGGCTGCTATAGAAATGAAGCGCCCAGCTGAAACGCCTTACAGCAAGGCGGCGGGGCACGGTGGCCATGGGCTACATGGGCATCGATGCACTGAAAGCCTTCCAGCTTCATGGCTTCGCCCCACCCCTGCGGTGAAGAGTGGGGTTTTGAGGCTCATAAAAAGGAAACAAGGTGGTTTGCTTATCTAATATCCAAACAATGAGATCTTCCACTCGAAAAAAAGTCACTTCGTGTATCTAGATGACTTTTAAGGTTGCTCCCAAAGCACTCTATGAATCTCTTGATTTCGAATAGAATAGAATCAGCCAGGTTGGAGAGGACCTTCGAGATCATCAAGTCCAACCTATCACCCAACACCATCTAATCAACTCAACCATGGCACCAAGTGCCTCATCCCGTCTCATCTTAAAACACTTCCAGTGATGGTGACTCCACCACCTCTCTGGGCAGCACATTCCCATGGCCAAGTTCCCTGTGAAGAGCTTCTTCCTAACATCCAGCCTAAACCTCCCCTGAGGCAGCTTGAGACTGTGTCCTCTTGTGCGGGTGCTGCTTGCCTGGGAGAAGAGACCAACCCCCACCTGGCTGCAACCTCGCTTCAGGGAGTTGTAGACTTTCTTGACCCCCTGAGCCATGGTGCTTCCAGCAAGCTCCCAGCCCATCTTGTTTCACAATAAAAAACCCCAAAACAACAGAGTTGTGCTTTTTCTTTTCTTTTACTTTCCCCTTAAAACACACAGTTACTCAATAACAATCATAGGTTGCTTCATCCTGCACCAACACACCATGGGTGCTTGCCAGGCATTGCCTAGAGGACAGCATGCTCGTTGCCAACCTCTGCAAACACAGCAAAGCTCTCTGTAAACTTCAATTAACTATTGGGCACATCACCACCACCTCCTCCAGTTTGTGTGCTGGTCAGTGTAAAACAGCTGTGCCACAAGGGTTTGTGGGTGGGTTTTTTTTTTTCCCCCCAGTGCAGATGTTCTAGCACTATTGAAAGGCACATTTCTGGGCTTTGAAACCAATGGCAGCACATTTTAATAGGCATTATTTCCATTGCACCACTTCTTAAATAATAATGATGATGATAATAATACATAATACTACATTATAAATAATAAAGTAATAACATTATAATGATGGTAAGAATAATAACAACAACAACAACAACCAAGCTGAAAGGCTTGGGACAAAGAGAATCATAGAATCACCCAGCTTGGAAAGCACCTCAGAGATCATCAAGTCCAGCCTATGAGCCACAAGTGCAGCTGCTGCTACAGCAGCCCTTTCATACCAGGATGAAACATTGATTAGTTCCTTTTTGGCCTTTTCCCCCCCCCCCCCCCCTTTCTTTTTCTGGCTTTCACCATAGAAAAATATACTTCAGGGATGACAAAATCCTGCCTTGAAGGTGTAACCATGAAAGCTCCCACTGGTTGCAGCGGGGGGAAAAGATTTTTAGGCATGACACATTCAAACACCTGATATAAACATATATTTTAGACTTGTGTTGTTGGGGTTTTAAGCAACAGGAATCAGTGGAGCCATTGAAATTGCCCCAGAAAAGTGCACCCCATAGATTCTGTGCATGTGCTTTCATTTTTTTCCTAGGTGCTAACACGGAATGGAAAGCAAAAAGAACGCCAATAGGTTGGTACAAAACCTCCTTGCATGGTTGTAAAGCATCTTCCTTCCCAACTTTTATATTCCTTAGTGTTTCTTCCCAGTGCTATTTTCTGAACTGCTTGAAGGGAATATTGCTGAAACGTGGCAGGAGGGGGTAAATCTGTGCAATAGATCAATAAGCAGCCCAGTTTTAATTAAAGCAAGCTGACTGGTCCACCAGTCACTTATTACAGCCTCCTTTTTTTCCCCCCTTTATGGTATTTGAATCCCCTTAAATCTCCTTTACTGCAGTCCTCTGGCATATATAATTTGCTTTTCAACTTGGCCAAATTCAGTTGGAAAACAGAGATAACAAGTCCTAGTTGAAAACTGATCTGGTTTAATGTAAGGATTTTAGTGTGCAATATGAATACCTAAGTAAATAACAGGACCTTCTGAATTAAGCTTTTCCCTTCTCTTAGACAAATTCCACCCCTTTTTTTCCCCTCCCCACACCAAAATGTACAAATCTTTGCACAGGGGTTTTCATTTGAGGTTGAATTTATATAGCTGTATAAATGAATGTACTTTTAATCCTTGGTATTTACATAGTGCTTGCCATTAATTAATGTTCCCAGCCCCTCTGTGAGCTAAAGCATGTTAAGGATGGTCAAACAAAAAGGGAGCTTGTTAATTTAGGGTATGTGAAGAGTTGGGTTTTGGGGCACAGCAAAAGACTGAAGGAATTAGCTGCAGGGACCTGAGCATCACTTGCAACCAAGTCACAAATGTGCTAAGTGAGTACAAGGGCATCAAAATATGAAGGCTCTCATGAGAGGCTGCATTTCCATGGCCACGTGGTGCCAGTGGCAGAGGGCACAACCAGCAGACACCAAGGCTCAGGATACTCAGATCTAAAACTTCAGGGCTGTTCACACCAGAAAGCAGCCCCCACAGGCAGGGACAACACAAACAGATGGATCCACTCTGGGGGATTTTTGCCTGAGACAGCCCTGATTACCCCAGCATTATCCTTGTTGTGCTGAAAAGCAATTTTCAGTCTGGTAACTTTTGGGGAAGTCTCACAGCTAAGCCACAAGTTACGACCTCAACTGCATTCTCACCTCCAAGTAACAGCCTGCTCCTGGTGCTACAGACACACCAACGGTGGAAGAGCTGAAGTCCTGCTGAGAGGCTGCAATACAGCATGTCACCTTCCAAAGCAAGACCATCAGTGCTCAGTTACTACCTAAAAAACAAGCAGCAAATCAAAACCTGAATAAGAGAATCCCCTTCATATAGAAATCAGTCCTGCCCAGACAAAAACAAAGGTGCTCAGAAAGCAGGTCTGAATGAATGCTGCAAGGCTGTGGCAGTCCCCACACCACCTTTCCTGCTGTCAGCCCTGTTAGGTGGGTGACAGCTTTACACTTCCTTCCAAGTATGCCACTTTATAGGCTTGCTTCCAAGGCTTTTAGTGCCCTTTTCCCAGCACATCTGTGCTAACGAAGCACTTTGAATTTCATCCTCACCTTTGACTGATGCTGTTTGTTCTGGAAGAAGTGTTTCAAGTGAACATCTCTGCCCATTATCACCTGCAAGGCCACATCTGTGTAAACAGAAAGGACATTGTTATGATGGCAAAAATGTGCCCTGGAAGGGGAATGTTAAATGTCTTGATGAAAAGGGCCAAGGAAAGTCAATGAGCAATGTGTCTGGTACCATTAAAGTCACTGAGAACACCAACTTCAGCAAACTGATGCATTGAGATTCCACCAGGAAAATGAGTCCAGAGAAGTGAGGAAGCCTTTGAATATTCTCAGCCTTCTCTGAAACTCCACAAATTAAAGCCTAAAATTGATCTGGCCTGTGAATGGTAATGTCATGCAGCTCTCTTAATTAAACAGCTTGATTGAAGATTTAAATGATGGATCCTATCAGTCCTACGAGCTCTACGTGACAAATGTCTGCAAGCCAGAGGTTGCAGAGCCAGAGCTGAGTCAGACTTGGGTTTAGGAGGCAGAATTCAAGCTGAATTTGGAAAAACAACCACAGAATGTAGTGGGCTGCTGTTAAGAGAGCAGTGCAGCTAGAGGAAATCGACCACCCAGCTCGCATGAATGATACACAGTTAACTGCCACAGCTCCTCACCAGCCATGCTGCGCTCTGGATGAGACCTCTGTCTCTTAGGGGGCATGAAGCAATGCCAAACTTTGATTAGTCAACTAAACCTTGATCCAGCAGCCAGCTACATAAGTGCCTTTGGGAAATGATACTGCTCCAAACCCCATAAATAGCATCTGAAAGCTGCCAGCCTGCCGTGGAATTGGACATCTATATTTGGCTGCAAAATCTCTATGTGGAAGTCTGGGGTTCCTGCAGGTCTGCAACTCAATCCTCCATCTGTAACTCGAGAGGACAATGTGTTGCAGACAAGGTGCAGAATGCCCAGCAGCAGTGAGATGAAGGAAACTGCTGGAGAAACTGGGCTTGAGATACAAGGTACATACAGAAGATGAAGATGTTCCACAGAAAGAGGGAAGCAGAAAATGCAGAGGCCTAGGCCTGGGAAGATAAAAGCCAAGCAGACAGGAGTTGAAAGGAAGAAAAGTGATTTCTCTGGGAGTAGTGAAGCCTAAGAAAATGGAAAGGGTGGAGGACAAACAAAAAGAGATGCATTGCAAGTGGAGTCACACCTCAAAACCAGGGCTTGAAGGAGCAGTTGGAGGCATGAGGAAAAGCAGCAGAGGAGCCTGTGAAGAGGAAGTGACACAGTAAATAGTGGTGGACAACAAGGCTTTCTCTTTCTGCTCAAAGACATCTTTAAAAGGGCTTGGCAGGGAAGGGAGGAGAAGCTGACCCTTTATTGTATCAATGAATCCTTAACTCTTGATTTTCCTGCTGCTCTGTCCTGGCCTTCAGTCTGGCTTTCCTGCAGCGATTCCGAGACTAAAACAGAAGTTTGTGTTCTGTTGATCTCAATCAGCATGACCCTGACCCACAGCATCTACCAGGCAGCTGAGGCAGCAATCATCATAGTAACACTCTTCCCATGACCACAAACTTCCAAAGAACCCCTTCTTTGAGGTTTGGAAAGATTCCTGCTCTGCTGAAGCACATCAGCACAGGAAAAATGTGGCAATGCAGTGGGAAATGAAAACCACATCCATCTAGGATGCTTAAGGCTAGCTCAACAAGTGTGGCTGCTAAAAGAAGCTGCTGCTGCTTCTTCATCAGTGCTCTGCATATGAATCTTAGCAACCAGAAAATGTCCTAAGTCTCCTCTCATTTTCTACATGGAGGGTAAACCAAATCATCACAGAGAGTTCAACTGGGCAATCTGTTGTCTGAAGAGAAAGACTACCCAAGACAAAAGCAGGGTCTGACAGACACAAGCAATCCTGCTTAGAACAGCTATCATGTCTGGATCTGTAGGATTCACCATCCAGGAAAGGGAATTAGCTCTGATATGTAATTCACAGAGTGAGGAGCCCACACTCAGCTTCAGGAGCCCAAATGCAAAAAATAGAACAGAGCCTAACCACTGCTTTAGCTAAGGATCAGTTTGCAAAAGAGGCAAACTGGGTGTTTATGCTGCTCACTTGGCCCCTCCAGATGGATCCAAGGCTTTGGGCACTGGCAGGATCTCGAGGCAGAATAATGCTGGATGCTCCTTCAGTGAGCTGTAGCCAACAGCCTGAGACATGGAACTCAAAAGGTGAGGGTGCAAGGAATAAAAGCTTGATCAAGACAGCAAGGAAAAGGGGGAACTGCAGAAAGCATTGAGTAAACTCTCACCCTTCCGTAGCATCTTCCTACTAAGGACTGAAGGCATCCTGTCAGCTTTATCTCCTCTAGTCCACTTGTGAGGGAAGACAGAAGTGAATGCTATTTCATCTCTGAAGATGGCAGGATCAAGGCAAGCTGAGCAGTGCAGTTTGTGGTACTGAAGCCATATGAGAGCTTAAAGAGAAAAAACCCAAAACAACTCCAAATTAAAAAGAATCCCCCAGCAACCTGATTGTCTTTTCCACAGATACTGGCTCCTTAGCATCAGAGAATGGTTTGGGCTGGAAGGGACCTCCAAAGGCCATCTAGTTCAACCCTCCTGCAGTCAACAGGCACATCCTCCACTAGATCAGGTTGCTTGGAGCCTTGTTGAGCCTCACCTTGAATATCTCCAGGGATGGGGCCTCCACTGGGCAACCTGTGCCAGTATTCCACCTCCCTCAGGTGCAGAACTTGTTCCTCACATCCAATCTAAATGTGCTCTTCTCTCATTCCAAACCATTGCCCCTCATCCTATCCCTGCAGGCCTTTGCAAACAGTCCCTCTGCAGCCTTCTTGTAGCTACTCAAAATCTGCTCTAAGGTCTCCCTGGAGCCTTCTCTGCTCCAGGCCGAACAACCCCAGCTCTCTCAGCCTGTCCTCATAGCAGAGGTGCTCCAACCCCCCCACACATTTTTTGGCCCTCCTCTGGACCTGCTCCA